>OZ038485.1:133617173-133724673 GCA_964036315.1 Acanthosepion esculentum
CGGCAATCTACAGCACGCGTGCCACACATGGCACGTCAAGCAAATTCCAATGGCACGCAGCTGCAAATGACATCACATCAAGTCCGAACCAATAAATACTACAACACAGAGAAGATATTTAGCTGTTTCAATTTTAATATATACTAAAGAATATATACTATATATTACTATATAAAATATATTGTAGAACAGGTATACTGACCTTGATTTGTATAAAAATACGTATGCTGTTGGCACACTGAATGATTTTAAGTCGGCACATAGTTAGCAAAAGGTTGCCGATCACGTTTTAAATAATACTCTCGTGGCTGAGCTATTTTGAACGACTAGCTTAAAACGACTTTCTTTGATTATAATCACACCTTCACATACAGAAAAACAATTAATTTTCTTTTAAGATTTATCAGTAAATTTAATATTAATAATAATATCGTGAATTAACAACGTAATAATCTTTGTATTTTAATGTTTTTAATTAGTGAAGTCTCTGTCATATGGCTAGCATGGTGATTAAAGGCGAGCGTCTATTAGCTAAAAATAACGTTTCAGTGATACACACACACCCACACACACATATATACATACATACATACATACATACATATATATATATATATATATATATATATATATATATATATATTATTATTATTATTATTATATTTTTATTATAATAAATTATAATAAAAACATTTACATCACTACACGAAAGATTAATTGATATAGGTATAATAGATTATAATAGATTATAATTAACAGATATAGGTATAATACATTGTAATAGATTATAATTAACAGATATAGGTATAATAGATTGTAATAGATTATAATTAACAGATATAGGTATAATAGATTATAATAGATTATAATTAACAGATATAGGTATAATAGATTATAATAGATTATAATTAACAGATATAGGTATAATAGATTATAATAGATTATAATTAACAGATATAGGTATAATAGATTATAATAGATATTATAGATAATAGATATAATAGATAATAATAAAAACATTTTACATCGCTACATAAAAGCTGTAGATGTAAAATCTTGTTATAATCTATTATAATAAAAATATTATAAGAATCTTTTGCTCCACTTTGTATTGAGCACTTTTTAAAAAATTAAATGCTACGAAGTGTGGATTTTTACTCCATCTGTTATTTCTCTTATTTGCATATATATATATATATATATATATATATATATATATATATATATATATATATATATATATATATATATTGATTCTCTGTTATTTGCATCTTGCAGGGGAGTTATTATTATTGACGATGAGCTTATCACTTTTAATTTTTTTTTATAGTACATAATTAATTTAATTTTCTTGTTTTTATCGACTGGAGTTGTATTTAAATTAAAATGTTTCTATCCTGAGGATGACTTAAATAAATATTAGTCGTTACTGCTTTGATTTAATCTGAGTTTGTCTTTTCCAAAATTAAAAAGTCTTTTTCACTTTTATTCTTTTAATTATTCGGTGAGCATTGATTTTTATTGAAAACATCGAATATAACTTTCACCACCAATGAGGTCAGAGATACTTACCTTCACATTTGGCGCCATAATATCCAATATTACAATACGTTTTACATACACCTGTCACTCTGTCGCATTCTCCTTTGTTGCAGCCGAAACATTTTTTATTACAATCTGGTCCGTAGAATCCCCGACGGCATACTGAAAGTAGTCAATGAAATCCGATGATTGACAATTCCATGTTTGTTGAAGTAAAATGGATCTTGTGCCGAAATTTTGTATTTAAGGTACCCTCCTACGGTATTTATTTTTCGTTTCGATATCACACCTTTCCCAAACATGGAACTCATTACATAGACAATGGTTTACAAAACAATCATTAGCCGCCTTTACGAATTTAGAATTTATTATGGAACAATGAACTATGATTATAAGTTTTCCAACAAGAATCCAACTTATTACAATAAAGATATGCTTTTAATTCATTGATCTTTAGCAGTTGTCAAATTTTGATATTAAGTAAGCAAGAAAAAATATTATTCTAAGGAACAATGAAGTCAAAGCCTGAGAATTTTTACCATTCCCATTACTTTTATTAAATGAAGATGTTATATTAAAAATGGAAAAAAGTTATTAAAACGATGAAATAATCTTACCTTCACATTTCAAACCAGCAAATTTGAAAGGACATCCAATAGTGCAGTAACCGGTTTTTGGATGGCACAGATTTTTTAAGCATCTGTTGCATCGCTCGCTACACGCTTTACCATAATAACCAGATATGCATTCTACAAATAAACAACAACATTTCTATTTGAAATCATCAGTGGGATTATTATCATAACAACATGAAGTATCTAAACGAATATCCTCATTAACACTTTTTACATGGTTCGCTGTTGTCCTCATCTTTATTTTCATATTCACGACGTTTCAGCCGTTGTGCTGGGTGCGATGGGTAAACTGTCGCCGTTTTTATTTTTATTTTAATCTCGCGCATGCGCGCTGTTTGCTTTTGATCTTGTCGACCGAACAATATAGTAGGGACACAGTCTGTGCGAAAAAGATCACCATGACGCAATTCACTCCACCAGAAATTTGAAAGCAACATGCTGTACTGCTTGGCATTCGCGCCGGAAGCTCCAATACGAACATTTAAGAGTGTTTGGGTGTCAATCTGAGAAGAGTACAGATGATTCGGAAATTCATCCAACTCTTTCCGTGTGATTACAAATCACTCTTTTGGTGATTACGAAATTACGGCACCTTGGAAAACTCTATCTGATCGTTCTGGTAAGAAAAGAATTCCGGAATTTGTTGGTGAGTGTCTCAGACTCAACATGTAGTCCTAAATCAAGTTCTTGGGGAGGTATTGCTTCCCTGGGTCAAGAGGATGCCTGCTGGAAGACCCTATATTTGACAACAGGACTCGGCACCATGCCACACAAGCAAGAGAACCCATTCGTGGCTGTCAGAAATTTTCTGCGACATCACCACCCCTTACATCTGGCCACCTAACTCCCCAGATTGCAACCCCCTTGATTATTATGTGTGGGGCGCAGTTGATCGAGAGACCAAAGATGAACTGAAGGCAAGGATTATGGTAGCATTCACCAACTTAAACAAGGAGATCGTCCAGAAGAGTTGCAGGAGATTCCGAAGTCGTCTGGAGGCTGTGGTTGAAGCCAATGGCGATTTTATTGAATAAATTTACTCTCTAGTATTTCAAGATATTTTTGTGCAATTTTGGTAAATATATGAGATGTCAGTGATATTTTCATTTTAGAAGACAATTTATCCATCGCACCCTATACGCTGCGGCCATTTTCAGGTGATATACGTTGGAATTTCGAAACGAACGCTTTATTTCGTCCACTGGCCGAGTAGATAAAAGCGTCGGTTGAAATAATCCGGTGATTTGACCCAAAGAGTTGTGAGTTCAATACCTGTCCATAGCAGAGGTGTACAAAAACTTGGAGAGTTGAATTACTAAAGGGAAATAACTGAAACTGCTATATCCAGAAAAGGCATGACAAGTGGAACTAGAACAATCTACACCCGTGGACGAAATAAAGGGTCGGTTCGAAATTTCAACGTATATCACCTGAAGAAGGCCGAGGTGTACAACGACCGAAAAGTCGTGCGTATGACAATAAAGATGAGGACAACAGTCCGAACAATGTGAATAGTGTAAATAGTTGCAATTCGTCATCTCATAAATATAGACAGATAATATTCTCATATTTGTTGTTTTGTTTTATTGCTAGAATTTATCTTAGCCTTAGAATGAAGTCAAAGACATGTACGATGACACCCATTAAACAAGCTGGAAATGGAAGGCTGACTGGGTGTTTTGGTTTGGAACGAGTGTGGGTTGGGGGCAGTGATTTATGACTTCCTCTAGTAGTTCAACTCCACAAATGAGGAAGAGTTTAGCCAGATAGTCCAGTCCACCCCAATGAGCACTCCGAACTTTTTTATCGTTCATGACTTTTCAAAAACAGCCACTGTTGATCTTGATTACAAGAAATGAACTAGTAATAGACATAATGATTTTAATTTGTTTCAAATTACACATGTCTTAATTGTAAGTCTATAGATAGATAGATAAATAGATATGATGGACTCTCCCGTCGATTTCGACGTATGTAAATACGACAACTTGATTCAGTCCCGCTAGTGACCTGCATACAAGGGCACATATTGTGTAACAGGACATAGTAACAGGAACATTTACTGTCGCATTTCGCCTTTGTCTTTCCTCTCTCTCTCTCTCTCTCTCTCTCTCTCTCTCTCTCTCTCTCTCTCTCTCGATATATATATATATATATATATATATATATATATATATATATATATATATAAAGAGCGAGCGAGAGAGTGAGAGAGAGCACTAAGGTCAGCACTGAATGGTGGCAGTCTATTTCATGCTTGAATGCAATCTTCAGGCCATGTCACAGTGTCACATTTCTATGTTGACACACCCTCTATTTTGTATGGTGAGCATTTAACCCCATAAAATGTAGGCTACCTTAATACTATATTTTATCACATATAAAGAGGTCGTTAAGTGGTCATTTGATAAAAATCGCCTGAGGATACCGTACAGTTGAAACCAACGTAGCGGATTCAACTGACCCACTGATTTTTAATTTATATATATATATATATATATATATATATATATATATATATATATATATATATTTATATAATTACTTGTGTAATGAATATTTCTGTCTAAAAATTAAAAATAAGGTTATGTATACTAAAGGAAGGTATTTTCATATAAAATAATTTTACCTTGACATCTTTGGCCTTTGTATCCGACCACACATCCTTCCATGCAGATACCATCAATGTTACATTTACGGCCGATACAAGTATCGCAAACATTCTCACAATATTTGCCATAATAGCCTGGTATACACTCTGAAAATAAATCAATAGAACATTTTAGATCTGGTACAATACAATTGCAGCTGATAACCGATATTTTTTGTATTATATAATTAGATAATTATAACAATGACTAAGGCTGCTTCGCTATTTTTGTGACATGAATAAACACAGTTATTGATACACTAATGATAAAGACGGTGCCAATTATGTTTTCGTTATATGTAAGCCAAAGTTCCCTGACCAACACTAACGCAATAATAAACAAAGCCAGAAAAAAATATATATATATATATGAATATTTAGAATCTTCTCTATCAACAATCTGTGCAGGTGCATCCATCCATACATATATATATATGTGTGTGTGTGTGTGTGTGTATCTGTATATATATGTGTGTGTGTGTGTGTGTGTGTGTGTGTGTGTGTGTGTGTGTGTGTGTAATTAATCCTTCTAAAACGGAATTAGATGTAATTTCTAAAAATATACAAGAAAGAATAATACAGACTGTACAATGAAACCTACTATAATAATCTTTGGAAAGATACATCGGATAATATATATATATATATATATATATATATATATATATATATATATAGTTAAACCTAGAGAGTCAGACAAACCTACCAAGGTTTCACCTAAACGGATCGTCAGGGAAGGTTGGCTAAAGAGGTAAAAAAAAGGAAACGGTCTACTTATCGTCAATAAACAAAAAACCAAAAACACGTGACCAAAGACAAGAAAAAAACAATAACGGAGAGGGTTGGGGAAGAACATTTATTCGAAAATGGCTTAAAAGGGAGGGGTTAATTTAGAGATAAACACGGACAACAGGGGTTAAACAACTATTTATTCCGGGGAGACGAGGCCTAATCCAATAACCAAGAATTTCTATGTCTGCATTTGCATAGAATTTCCGTTTTAGAATTTAATAAATCTTTGGGTTCCCTATATAAAGCTATGGCTAATTTTTCCTCTATACATAGTTTACAAAGTTTTTGACCCGCTTTATATTTAGAACATCTTTTTAATATTTCCCATTTGAGAATTGGGTCTTTCTTATTTTTCTGTCTAATTTTCCATATATAGCTAGATAGTGTAGTACTATGTTTGGTTTTTTCGTTGTTGAAGCTACTCGTATGATTGTAATATCGTTTTTTAAACACGTCTTGGGTAGCTCCTATGTACACTTTAGGATTTAAATCATTATTCTAATTATTACACTTAAGACCACATTTGAGAAAAAGTCTGTCCTAAACTTTACCTTACTCCCATTCTTAGATGTTCTCATAGAATATAGTAATAACACTTTTACCACCTCATTATATAAAAACCCCACTAGCAGAAACTCTTGCTACCTTAACTTTAAAAGTGAATGCCCACTCAGATACAAAATAGCAGTAATAAAAAACTTCTTAAAAAGAGCACACCAGAATTCATCTTCTTGACTACTCTTCCTTAAAGAACTAAATAATGCAAAACAGACACTAGTTAACAATGGTTTTCCTAACCACTTCATCGACCACCAAATTAGACTATTTCTCCCCAGAGTAAATAACAATGATAGTGAACATATAGTCAAAATTTACATAAATAGTTTCTACAAAAAACAAATACACATTAACTACAAACAAGATGAATCTTCACTTAGAAATAGTATAAAGAAATACAAACCCCCAATCGACCCGAAGAAAAAATCAAATTAATTATCTACTATAAAAAATTTAAGACAACTAACCTTATTCTCAAAAATAACAACACACCAGCAAAGTCAAAATTACAACGACCGAACATTATCTGTGAGTTCAAATGCCACTTACGGAACTGTGTTACTGATCAACCCGAATTCATAAATAATTACATCGGTCACACAACTACATGCCTATCCAGACGCCTTACCTTACACCTATTTGACCAGATCCCCATTAGAACCCATTTAAACACACACACAAACATACCAGACTTCATTCGAAGCATACTAGTAGAAAACAAACATAATAACCTCATCCACGTGTAAAGAAAGATTAAAAATAATGGAAGCCCTAATAATAAAAAAAAGAAAAAGCCATCTCTTAATAATATTAACTACGAAAAAGGCCACAATGTGCTAACCGTGCCCGGAAAATAAAAACATCTCTATAGCACACTTAAAACATAGACATAACGCACACACTCCATTAAACTGAAAAAATAAAATCATCCTTGATAATGGCTAAAAGTATAGCCGAAAGCGCTCGGAACTATAGAACATTTGGACTCTGTGTTCAAAGAAGGAATCTTTTGTACGAACACAAGAAAAATTAAATAAAAACCTTAACCGTAGTAACTTGTCTGTCGTTTTTAATGAATCATGCATAAATGAAGGATTGCTGCTTAAATACACAATACACACACACACACACACACACACACATATATATATATATATATATATATATATAGATATATATATATATATATATATATATATGCATTTCCACACACCAAAAACAAAATGCAAATGAATGCAACAGCGCTATTTCCGCAAAAACTACAATAGATACACGAAATACAATAATATCTTTGGATAAAGCAAGTTTTCAGCTACTATAGACAATTATGTAATCTTGTCACCTCTCCATATATTATGCATTTTCAACAGCGAAGAAGCGCCCGAATGTCGCATTCGTAAATGTGGTTTCTCACAAATATTGCTGTCACTATTTTTCAAGAAGCAATACTCACCACCTAGCTTTGCTCATATCCGCTGTTTGGTTTCCGTATACGTATCGATGAACCAATCGGCTCAATTTTTATCCATTCTTATAATGCTGTTTACTTTCACCTATACGTCCTGGGTATCACGATAAACTACAGCAAGACCTCTGATCAGGAGGTTTTGAGGAGCGTGGATCCACCTTTTAATTGCTGGTGTTCTCAGGTCCACCCTGATCCGGGGTAGTAGCACCTGTTAGGATCCCCGCTATGGGACGCGGTTATTAGTAGCATTTGAATTTCTATTTTCATTAAATTGTTCAAACTATGGAAAACATATTAAGTGCCTTAACAAAGGAATTGGGCTTAAAAGTGAATATTAGTTGTGTAAAATAATTTTTACATCATTAAGCTACAGATTTATTGATATACCTAGGCAGTTTGTATCTGCCTGTTTTCAAAGACATTGGGATTTTAATTATTTAGTGTCAAAAGTATTTTATAAACAATTCTTTAAAATATACTTTACCCAGTTCATTAAATCTTTTAAACGTGCGCAAATGTCTTTGCCGCTCGTTTTAGGAAACTACATGCTCAATACGCACTTGATAACCTCTTTTCCCACTTGGTAATATTTTAGCATACTTGTAAAATTCGTTCACTTTCCGTTTTTGATTATATTGAAAACACTTAACAGAAAAACATAAAATTATACGTGATCTGAAAACTTGAAAAGAAATTTGAAAATATTTCGGCAAAGAACATTTTAAATTAAAAGCCCAAATTCAATCTTTTCTTCAATTTTTTAATGATTTAAAAAAATTATTTGTCGCATTTCTTTCCTAGAATTGCTGTGATTTCTTGGGAGATTTTGTAGAACTTTTTACCAATGCTTTCTCCCCGCTCCTGTATTCAGAATTGCTCTCCTCATAGACTGGCTGGTAGACAAGGCTAGAGGGCAATGTATCCATAACTAAAGAAGAAGGAACAGTTTCATGCCTTTCCCAAAGGTATTTGAGCGAAAGTGAATGCAACAGACTAGATCGGAATTTGAACTCTGCACGCCGATTCCGTTTTCTACGTCCATGTCTATTGTACTAGCCTCACACATACGATACTTACGAAAAAAACGACTACAATACATAAATATTACAGTTTATATGATTTCTCGGGAACAGAAAGCATCTGTAGAAAATGTGGAAGTCATAAGAATAAGATGTTTTATATAAAGGAAATCTCTTCTTTATGAACAGGTTTAATTTCTGAGGCTTGTTTATAAGTCCAAATTTTCGGCACTAAATACATTGTAATAAAATATTTTTATAATGTTACCTCAATGTCTCCTTGACACCGATTTACTTGCTGCAACTGATATTGTTTCAGGGAAGGTCAAACAAAAAAATGTTTTTGTACATGCAAAAACTATGAATATCTATTCAGTTGATATCAACAAGATTTCGTTCTAAATATTTGTATATTTATTCACGATTGTTTTATATAATCGGTAAAGCATTTTGGCTTGTTTGGTTCTAATGACTTACGCCTTTCAACTCCCTTACTTAGGTACCTCCACGAGATCGCTAAAAAAAGAGCATAACATGATGAAAAAGACGCCAAACTTGACGAAAACAATATTTTATCGTCTAAATATGTATGTTATTATTAAGAGGAAAGATTAAAGTTTATTTTAATTATTTTTAAAAAAATTTCCTTCTTTTTAGAACAATGTGAATTTTTATTTATTTATTTTTATTTAAAAATCCTTGTTTCTCTTTGTATCACCGGAAGTAGTAAAATAACATATACAATTTTTAGCACTTTTTTTGTATGACATACATTAATTTGGAAAATCTTGCAAAAATAAAAATAATTGTCGGATGTTAATGAAACTTTCAGAAACTATTCACAGATGATCGAAATTATTATAAATATGTTTTCTTTTATTAAAGTCATGGCAGAAATATTTTTTTATATTTATTACCCCCCCCCCATAACGAATTTTATGAAAACGCTAGAAATTCGATCGCGTCAGGTTTAGTGATTACAATAGTTAAAAGCACAAGGCTTTGAAGAATGCAAATCATTTTTTTTTGTTTTTAATTGGACCCCGCTACCTGAAAATCAGCTTTGAATTGTAACATACAAAACTCAATAAAAAAAAATATATTATTTAATTTCAAATGCTTTTATTTGCTTTTAGTTGTTTTTTATGAATATGGACGATATTTTCTGAAAGCAAAAAAATTTTTCGATAAAAAATGAATTTTTAATACAATTATTTGTTATTTTTTAATTATAATAGATTTTTACATTTAAATTGTTCAAATATTATAAAATTAGTTAAAGGCCGCATCAGGTTTTGTAAGTGTCCTTATGAGATAGATCTTTTTTTAGTGCGTTGTAAATTGTATCGTTTTGACTAATCAAAAGATCCGCAGTAATTAAGAAATGTAATTTTGTGTATATAATTGGGCTCTAATTATAAGGTACGGAAGACCAACCAGAATATAATTAAGTTGTGTTATTTGAGTTAAGCATTGTTCTCCGCTGTTAAGGCCTTTACTTTTGCGCAACACGTGTGGAGAAGTTAATTTGATTTTTCAATTTCAACTGAGAAGGGTACCTAAAAGTATCAGTATCATCTTATGAAATTTATATGATCTTATTTTTATATTAATCTCAGTTACGGCATTTTTTCCAGAAATGAAATATCAAAATTAATAATAAGATGAATGAAAATACAAATAACACAGTAAAATGCAGTAAATGTACATAAAATTATAGTATTTTATGTACACTTCTGATAAAATTTCATAAGAAAGGTACCTATAAATTAAATAGATGCCTTTCTTATGAAATTTAATCTCATTCGTAACAATCTTGTTTTAATTTCCTTATAATATATTTTCCATATAGCATCGTAAACGTAAAGGTGAAAGCTAAGTACAAAAAACAAAAAAATTAGAGCGCTGAAAGTTTTCCTTAAAAATAACGAGATAAATAATTTGTTCATTTAAATGTAAAATATTTCACTTTTCTCCTTCCGTAGAACAAATTATCCTCACGGAATCCGTCAATATGTCATTCAACACCTGTCAAGTGACGCGAAAGTTTATGACCTGCTTTGTTTTATTTCCAAATTACATCTTTTCGGCGCAGAAGCTAAGTTAAGCTTGGTTCAAAATATTTTAAATAAACATTATAATTTCTGATAAGTTTTGAAAAAATGATAATTGATATTTAAAAGAATTTGAAACTGAGATTTTCATTGATTCTATAAAATGAAATAATAGTCAATTTTTGCTGACTCAAAAAAAACAAGATTTTCAACGAAATTTTCGACATGTTAGGAACGAGTAAGAAATGTAAAAAAATACCCCCAAAATACTTTGATCTTTCCTCTTAATAATATCATAAACATTTAGACGATAAAATTTTGTTTTCGTCAAGTTTGGCGTCTTTTTCATCATGCTATGCTCTTTTTTTAGGGATCTCGCAGATTGGTTCCTATTGCTGAATGATTATAACTTCAATGCTTGTAATTAGAATAGTATACATATATACGTAGATATATATATTTATATAAAAGAGCGGGGTCATGACAGAGGGGACATGAGACAGAGGGGAAGATTCAGCGAGAGACGTGTAGTCATTGTTTTGGCGGTGTTTACTCTTTATTAGTGGAAGGCATACTAAAATATACTATATTTCTCAACAACGATTGAGCGCGATCGCAGTCTGCTCAACTGTTATCGTTCAGTTTATCCAGTTAATTGACTTCCTGTTTGATTTGCAGACAGAAAAATGGTAGCAATTACTGAAGCAGCTACCGAGATATTTCATCGATATTAAGTCCCACGACAAATGGTTACAAGATAATAAAAAAACAAGCACATTCTTATTATATATTTGAAAGATGACATAAAATGACATTACCTTCACATTTTTTGCCAGTAAATCGATCTCCACAGCCGTGTAGACATTCGCCTTGTCTGTTACATACTTCCTTTTTGCAGTAATGACACTCTTTATTACAATTCACGCCATAATAACCCAACTTGCATTCTGGAAGATAAACAATTGCTAATCATAACATTTTTATCAAATATTTTCCAGAATAATTTTATACTATTAAGCTTTTTAAAAAAGGATTTTATGTTAATGATACCTTGAAAGTGTAATTTAAATATTTCTTTATTACATAACAGAATTGGATTTGAAGCAGGAATTATTGAATCAAATGACTTTCATACGTGTGTATATTTTTCATTATATATATATATATATATATATATAATGAAAAATATACACACGTATGAAAGTCAATTGATTCAATTCTTATTTTTCATTATATATATATATATATATATATATATATATATATATATATATATATATATATATATATAATGAAACGTGACTAAATTCAACATAAACATCGTTAATAATCTTAGAGCAAAACTGGTAACTCTATTGTATAACATCAATAACGCCTTTATAATATAGTTACGATTGGTTGGAGTAGATATTTACTAAATTGAGTTTAATGTAGTACATGCCTGCAATAGTTGGTGTTTCACCGACAATCGAACTCACAATACTGTCTTCCTAACCATTACTCCTTGGTAAGGTATTGCTTGTTGAAACACAATGAGTAGAAACGCTAATCAATCATTATATACGCGTTCAAATAATAGGTAACAAATCTTTCGGCGGGAGATTGAAGTTCATCATAATGCATGATCAATTATAACTTCATATTGAAGGTTTTACTTTAGGGTTCATGCTAGGAGAAACTAAAAGTTTCAGACATAGGAAATATTTGTTGGTACCAAAAACAATATGGATTATAATAATACCACTTTTGAATAAATATTTGACTAAATTTTAGAAAAGTTTGATGAAACTTGTCGCTTTTATGTGTAAAATAGCGTCAGAATAAATGGTATTTGGTTTTTAATGATCGGTGCTTCACGATCAGAGATTTTTACCTAAAGTTTCCAGAAATTATTTTATCATTTATAAAATCTAATGCCTTCGATTGTCGAATTAAATATCGCTGTCTTATTCCGAAGATGCTGGGAAAGGCTTGACCCATTGTACTGTTCCAGTAAGTATCTGACACCCACTGCTATACTCTATCTTTATAGGAGCGATATCAGATAAAAAATTTTGCTGCCATATTTGGACCAGTCCTCCTTTGCTTGTCTTCAAAAGCGTCTACGCGGCCTTGTGGGTGATGAATTATTTTCCACCATACAATCCCTTTCCCACAAATGAAACGCTGTGAGTCTCACTATCACAAATTAAGTTTTCACGTTTTTGGAAATATTAATATTGCACACGATGAAAAATCTGGGGTTTGACGTGATAAGTAGTGACACCAAAATTTAGCTTTTACTACTTTTTAAGCATTTAGTTTTAAAAATTGTCTTAAAATGTACAGAAATCCCTAATTTCCACAAAACTTTTGCTTACAAACTAATTTTAAAGTTTTACTGTTTCAAGAATAAATCCAAATAAAGTTGATATTTTTGTATTAGATTCATTGAATGGAAAATATATTCACACCAGAATTCTAATTACCAATAACAACAAGTAAATTTTTTTACTGTATTCGATAAGGGAAAACTGTATAAAAATTTTAAAAGATTACTGTTGTATCCTTAAAAAGGTTTCAAACAGATAAAGATGTTGCGCGTAGATTGAAGAAAGAGAAGTTTATTGTAAAAGAGAATACACTACTGAAAGATAGGGAGTAGAGTAACACTTCTCTAGGCCAGTTAGACAGACAGACAGAATCTGGTATCTCCTGTGCACACTACATATATCACTGATACAGTCAGTCCACAATAGGTAACAGGGAGAGTTGAACGTTCGATTACAACAATTACAAAAAATACTAATCAATGAAATTAGTCCTGTAAATTGACATAACTAATTAAGTATGAATAAATGTTTATTTATCTAATGAACATTTCTATGCCTCTTCCCTTACTTCCAATTCATCTTACAAGGTGAAAGCATTGTGCTGTAAATTTTTTAACTCAACATTTTTTATTTCAGTCGACAGTTGCTTTATTCCCTGGATATAGTTGAAGATATACAGGTGTTGGTTATAGAATGCATTTTTTTTAATCCCTGAGTAACTACATATATTTTAATTACAAATTTTATATGAATGTAATGAAAGGTTTTAACAGACCAATGGAATGAAATTCCAACGCTCCAAATTTTAAGCTAAACTTTAAACTCGTTTCCTCAAAAAAAGGTAACGATTAGAAAAAAAACTATTGTGTGCTTTTGTTTATCATGTGAAACGCCATCTTTTAAACTGAGTGCCATACTACGGTTCCAAAATCGACCTGCCTTAATATAGATTGGATATATCATATACGAATGATTTCTTGTGTGAAGTCAAGTAACATGTTAAGTTGACTTATACAAAAGTACAAGGGGTCGCTGAAAATGTCTTGGTTCAAACAAAATATCCAAACCAAACATCTACTTACCATTACAAGTGCTTCCTGAATATCCATCAATACATCCCAGCATACAGTTACCGGTTATTTGGTGACACTTTCCATCGCGACAGAGAGGACATTTTTTATTGCAAAATTCACCGTAAAACCCAGAGATGCAATCTACAATAGAATATCACAAAACTTGACGAGTTACTGTGTCAAAAATGTATTATTATTATTGATATTTAATGACTAGTTTCTTTTCGAAACTAGACCATAAGTATATGGTACCCAGTGTGACTTGAACAATAGTAGTCAATGTGATGAAAATGCTAAGTAGTGTTGCATAAAAACGTTCGCTGGTGCTGACAAACTGATAAGCTTTGATTAGATGTGTTAAATTCTACGAGATAATTTGCTAGCTACTACTCCAAGGCAACACACCTAATTTACTTGGTGTAGACTAGTCTGGTACAGAATCATAGTAATGAAATACCCAACAGGAAACAAAAATCTATCTCTTCAGAGTGAAAATGATCATAGCACTCCACATCTTCCATTTATTCACATCTGTAAAGTATAAATCGCCGTGACTTCTCGAGAAAGATAGTGAAGAAGATTGAAGAGTTATTTTCTTCTATGTGCCATATCCCTTCAGGACTTGAGCGTTCATGGCTCTCCACAATTTCCTGTCGTTTGTATCTCTTAGTAATATTTGTCTTTTTACTATCCCTTCTAATCCTTTTTCTCCAAGTTAGGTAGGTTACCCGTTGTTTCTTTCTTGTCCATCTTGCCTTCAATTTGTCTTGTATCAAGTTCTCCAAATCCTCTTTCCTTATTATGTGCCCTAGAAATTCCAATTGTCTTTTTTCTAATTCTAAATAGAAATGTGCTTTTTGTTTCCATTTTCTCTAAAACCTTCGTCGTTCCTCACGTTCAGTCCATCCTTCACTATGACCACATTTCTTTTGCCTCAAGTCCCATCTTCACCTGGGAGGAAATTGTCCTTATCGGAGGATCAATATTAGATAACAGTTCAGCATAACTTTCTTTGTTTTCTAACGAAATATTCTTGCTTCATAATAATTCGGCTAACTTTCGAACGCCGTCTTTCTTTATACCTTATGAAGATGTATAAGTAATTACTTTCATTTTAAGGCGGTTATATTTGCTCCGCCTCTAAGCTAGAATAACAGACATTTATAACTTTCATAAAAATGTGGTTAAAAGTAGAGAATGAAAGGAAGAAAATAACACTTACGTTGACATTTTCTATCAAAATTAGGCGCGCAACCTTCTTTGCAAGTTCCGTCTCGATTACAGCGGCGGTTTTTGCAACCATTGCACGGAATGCTGCACATTTCTCCATAAAAGCCAACATGACATTCTGCAAGTAAATGTTTCTTTTCAGATTTTCACTTAGTCATAAAAAATATATATATATATTGATCTTAATTAGAATGAAAGTCAAAAATAAAATGACATTATTTGCAATGAAATGATAACAATTAGCAGGTCTCGTACTCTCTGTTTAAGAAACTTAAATGTTAAAAGCAAATAGACAAAAATGAAAGTTTTGTAAGAAAATCAATTTCAAACCTTTAGTGTTAACGATATTTTCCCTTACCTATCGAACAATAAGGATTTCTGTTTGTTGCCTTCACTTGGCACTAATGTCTTTGGGAAAGGCATGAACTCCTTTCAAATTATAAGTTAAACAACAGAGTAGATTGGGATTTTCTAGACTAGGATTGCAGTTAGACTAGGAGAACTACTCTGAATTCAGAACTGGACAGAAAGCAACAGGAAACTTGATTTCCCGAGAACTCATGGTACTCGAAAGATGTTTTAAAAAAAAGAGAAGTTGTACATAACCATAATCACCGCCATCCTGAAGGTATATGGTATTAGAAAGAAAAATATTGTATTCGATCGTCTTTAGAAGTCATTAAAACACTTTTTTCTTTCTCGCATACTCAGCAAGAGGTCATGAAACTTCTTAGCAAAACTTTGTAACAGAAGAAGATTTCAGAAAAGACTAGAGAAAAACTTGTGTAAATAGGAACCAGTGCTCTGGAAAAACGTTAAGTCTGTTAAGGTCTATATATCAGTAGACACCGTTACGCCAATTTTTTGTGCAAGCCTAAAACCTTTAGGACTCAGTCGGTTTTGGGACCAAGTTAAGGTATGTTACTCTTGTAGAGATGATAAAGAAACAATGATTACAATGCAACAGCCATTTCTGGAAACGACCGTTTTCAACGTATATTTAAGAAAGATCAAAGTACCGATCAGCTGATAATTCAAAAAAGATTAATGATACTACAGTACAGGGCTATCCACAGCTTCCATTTCTTTTTAGTATTTATGAATTGCAACTTCTTGGGAAAGTTAGTGAAGAGGTTTTCTATTACCTTCTCAACAGTTTTGAATTCAGAATGTTCCTTCTCATAGACTGGCTATGACCCCAGTCTAGAGAGTAGTTTACCCTGCTAATTAACCCATAGATTGGGAAAGAAGAGATAAATTCATGTTTTTTTTTCGCAAGAGTGTTTGTGTGAAAGTGAGAAAGGTTAAACGACTTATTATTATTATTATTATTATTATTATTATTATTATTATTATTATTATTATTATTATTATACACTAATTTATTCAAAGTAGTTATCCTCATCTTGGTTATTAAAGTTCCATTTGTTCTATCCTCCAGCGTTTTTCTTGCGTCTATCCTAATATTCTCGGAATTTCAAATTTGTTTCACTCAGCGGAGAAAGCCCGATTTCACAGTGCTGTCCAGACTAAGGGATAATCTTGTCTTTGGTAAATTCGTCTTTGAAATGTTACTTTTGCTCATTTCACCGAATCAGATCAAGTGGATTTCACTGATTGACACGGGAACTGAACTCACAACAATCATGTAGACCCCCATACATTGAATAAAGGATTCGCTTCAATATGGCTGAAACTACATGACAACCAAGATCAGGACAACAGAAGGTTTATTGAATAATTTTAATAACTGGTTACTGTTCCCGGAAAAATATTTTGAAATTTTCTCTATGAAGACATGATTCAAAAGGACAAAACAATTTACCGTCGCATTTAAATCCAGTGAAGTTTGGTTTACATCCTTTGACACATCGGCCAGAGTTTGGATCACATTCTTCAGAAATACATCCTCTACAGTCTTTTATGCAGCCGACACCATAATATCCTGAATGGCACCCTGTTCATAAAGAATGGCAGATTTTAGAGTCAGTTTCTACTTTTTTAAATAATATTTTGAAAACATCAATATTGTTCTGATATATGTTTCCTGAACATTTAAAAGTAAATATTATCGGTTTTGATTGAGATTTTCATCTGTACCTTATCCGGTAGTACTTGTATTATATGAAGTACTGGGTTGAAATATTGTCATTTTGATCCGTGATTGTTCCATCATTACGTTTCATGGATTCCTTTATATTATTTAAAGTTTTGAGATGAAGATGATGATGATGGTGTTGTTGTTGGTGGTGGGGGTTAGTATTTGGTAGACCAGAAAAGGTTACCATTAAAATGTACTGCTGAAAAGGATAATTGTTCAAACAGTTCATACAACTAATGAAAATACTTTACTTCACCAATGATTGGTTTTTAGAGTTCTTTCACTCGAAGAGCACCTTCCCATTGTTTTGAAATTAGGACAGTGGACACGCATTAATGCCTACAGCAATATGCCGATAGACCTGGGTAATTATTTTTACACAGCCCACACACAATTATGCATGTTTTTTGTGGGTTTTTTTACGTTGAACACTGACTTTGAGTTAGATTCCATCTCTGTGATGCCATTGTTTAATATTGCCAGTTCCTAGATTTTGCATAAGCGTAACAAAAAATCATGTTAAACTCTTTATAATGGCCAATTAATCTTTGATCAATAAATTACTAATTGTATCCTTGGAGTGTTTTGTAAACCGAAGATATAAACTTTTCACAATTACGCATAGCTTATTTTTAGTCGTCAATCGTTTATTCATATTTATTTTAATGATTTATTTATTTTGGTTATATAATGTCTCCATATGCGGTGAGAAAGACTCTGAAAGAGTGAGGCTATCAAATAAGAATTGCAAGAAAGTAGCCCCTGATTTCAGAGGTTAACAGGAACAGGCGTATAGACTGAGCGAGAGAATTCGAAAGCAAAATTTATGAATTTTGGCAGTCTGTAATTTGGTCAAATGAAAGTAAATTCGGCCAATATTCGAATTCAAGATAGGTTTATGTTTAGAGAAATCAGAATGAGGGTTGGATGTCTGCAAGTGACTGTGAAACATGGAGGGATTGGAGTAATGGTGTGGGACGCTGTCTGGTTGCTTCTTGTTAACAAGCGGTTGAATGGTCCAAAATACTGTTAAATATTAGAGAAAAGACTTCTCCCACTATTTGAAACCAATCAGGCTGAGAATAATGTCTACCTTTTTCAAGAAGATGGAGCGCCATGTCATACGAGAAATATGACAAAGGCCTGGAAGGAATCGCAAGGAATCAAGTGCTGACATGAATCCCATAGAGCATGTTTGGAAGCACCTTCGCAGAAAACTTCGAAAGCGTGCAACCAAAATCGCGTCAGTGGCAACCCTTAAAGAAACATTGCTAAAGGAGGGGCAAAATATGGATCAGATGGTTGTTGATAGCTTGGATCAAATCCATGAAAAATCGAATACAAAATGAAACTAATAAAATGAAACTAGTTCCAAATACTGTTTATTTATTTTGAGTTGGAATTACGTAATTAAATTTTGAAATTGGATTTAGTTTATTTCTCCTGGTTAAAAACTTTTCTTAGGCCACCGTAGTTACATGAAAGCTATACCATATCACGAAGATAAACAATAAGTTAAAATGACCTTAAGCTATTTAGTGATAATAGCAACCAAAATTAAAATACATTTTCTTTTCGTGGTGGTATTGTTGAAAAAGGAACCAAATTAAATTTAACTGACTCCGATTAATGTCCACTACTTTAAGATTAATGCGCCGAATACAATTGTCTATAACTTCGTAGAAGAAGAAGTACTTCACATATGCAAGTATGTCTGGACAATTGAAACCCTTCAGTGTATACATGCTGTTATTAACACATTTCGACCATTCTATTTTTAACCCTCGTTAGGTATATTCCGTGAGACAAAATAAAAATCTCTTTAGGAATATATCTAGAAAGAGACGAAGAATAGACCAAAAGCAGAGTTGACAAAGAAAAGGATCAATTGTCTAAACAATATTAGGTATGCAATATTAACGCAGGTAAAAAAAAAATAAGCACATTTATACTTTCATACTCCCGACCTCAGCAAGTAGTTCATAATTTTCATGAAAAAGTTCGAATAAATTCTTTACTTATGGGAGAAATTTTAAATTGACTGCTAATTTTAAATTTAAGATTATTGTGATCAGGGAAGCATCCTCTTGGGAGTCGATTCCACAATATAAATGATTCAAATTTACTGCTATAAATTCATTCCAAGATAAAAAACAAAAAAAAACATTATATTTGTCAACTAGGTACTTTTTACGTTTTATAGAAAGAAAACATTAAAATAAAGTGCATCATCAACTCTTAAGTGCAAAGAAGACAGAAGATTTAGAAAAGAGAATTTTTATATTAATGTCCATTCTATGTTCATTCTATGCAAGGCCCAGTAGCCACTCGAAATAGAGAAGGAAATTACTGAAGGAAATTACTGAAGGAAATTAATTGCGTGAGCTTGTGGGAAAGATAACAGTTAAATCTCGACTTGAAGAGTTTAACTTTGTATTGGTTGTAGTGGTCGGGGAAGCATCCTCTTGGGAGTCGGTTCCACAATGTAGTGGTTCGTGCGCAGATGCTATTCGAGTGGCACTTACTTCTCATTAATGTAATACGAAAGGAATGAGGGTGGTTCGCTACAATGGGCGTATGGTGGGTCTTATCTAGGAGGGTTAGAGTTGGTGGAAAGTTTTTTTATGGAAATAGCGATAAAGGGATTGCATAGTGGAAAATAATTACCGACATGGCCGTGTAGACGCTTTTGAATTATCGAGACTGTATAGTTACGACTAGGCGATTGATGTTTGTGTGTGTGTGTGTGTGTGTGTGTGTGTGTGTGTGTGTGTGTGTGTGTGTGTGTGTGTGTGTGTGTGTGTGTGTGTGTAGAAAATCAAACTCACATTCACACTTGGGCCCAGCGAAATGCTCCTTGCACCCGAGAATACAGACACCATCATGGCTACATTTCTCAGCAATACAGTTTTTGCACCCATAACTGCAATTCTTTCCTGCATATCCAGGGACACATGCTGCAATTACAAAAGTTAACTGTTTTAAAAATATCAAATATATATTTTAAAAATAAAAGCAATTTTCTAATTTAAAATTGCAACAACAGAAAGCGGATAAAAATGAAAATTGTAAAAATTATAAAAATTTATATTCATTAACGAATTCTAAACTCTTTATATAAGCATAGTATATATATATATATATATATATATATATATATATATATATATATATATATATATATATATATACTATGCTTATATATATATATATATATATATATACTATGCTTATATATATATATATATATATATATATATACTATGCTTATATATATATATATATATATATATATATATATACTATGCTTATATATATATATATATATATATATATATATATATAGGGAACAATAAAGTCAACATTCATAGGCGACAGGCTGTTTCATGTTGGACGCAATCGACAGGAATCGATTGCGTCCAGCATGAAACATCCTGTCGCCTCCGAGTGTTGACCTCAATGTACACTTTTATATTTACACACGCTCTATCTCTGATATTGAGCACTTTATCCCATAAATATAGCACACCTTAAAACTATATTTCTTCATATATATATATATATATATATAGGTAAAATTCCTTGGTATGTAATCCAAGTTAATCCTAATAATATAAAAAAATTAAAACTGATTCACAGAAAAGTTCTCAATGAATTTATTACAGAGCATATATAAATTACAGATAGATGAAAATCACTAACCCACAAGAAAGGCCATTTCTCCCTTTTAACGGGCTTATCAAACTCAAGGAGTTTTATCTCCTTCAGTTGATAAACCCGTTGGAAGGACGAAATGGACATTCTTGTGGGGGAGTGATTTTCATCTATCTGTAATACCTATATATATATATATATTACAGCAAGAAAACAAAAATTACATCAACATCGGAATAGTTGAATTTTTGTTTTTTGCTGTAAAAAATACATATGCTCTGTTAAAATAAAAACATCGAGCTCTCTGTGGATCAGTTTTAATAATTATTATTATTAGGTTCCACCCGGATTATATACCAACAGATCGATTACATGTACTCTCTCTCTCTCTCTCTCTCTCTCTCTCTCTCTCTCTCTATCTATCTATCTATATATATATATATATATATATATATATATATATATATATATATATAGTTTACGAAAAACTAGGTAATCCGTATGGGTAGACCCAAGGAGGATAAAATCCAGAGAGCTCAATGTAAATCAGAGCTAATAATTTAAATAAAAACAGACCACTTTAAGGTTCCATGTAATAAATTATTTCACCACAGCCCTTTTATAGGACAGCGGATCATCAGATTTTACTTCCAAAGGTTGAAACGAAAAATTAGTATTTTAAGATATTTTTGTGTAATTTTGGCAAATATATCTGTTAAAATGAGATGTCAGTGTTATTTTCATTTTCGTGTAATTTAGACGACAATTTATTTATTGCACCCTGCATATTTCGTATTTTATTTTTACATTTTTTTTAACAAGTCAAAGTCTGACATAAAAAAATTATTGTTAGCAAGATTGCAGGCAATTTTAGTAACGTGATTGAATTTAATATCTTCTAGAAGACAATTGTAGTTAACTAAGATTCCAGTTTGTGTGCAACCAAGCAAAACAGAATTGATATGCTTCTAAAACCTAAAGGAGAAATTTCTTTAGCTATTACCTTGAAATATTTTGAACATTGCGAGTAAACAAATATTTTTTTTCTAAAAAAAGGTATTTGAGGCTTTTGAGATGGAAATAAAATAATGTGACAGAAGAAAAGAATATCTAGAAGCTGATTACTGAACTTCCAATGATATTTACTTTCAGTGGATCGGACTTGGTTTCAGGATTCAAATAATCAACAATGCCTTACAAATATCTATGAATCCCCATGAAATAAATAAATATAATTAATATAAGTAAGAAATATTGTTTTCGATGTCTTGTTATTACATATTACTCATTCCTATGCCTTAGACTGAAACTGCCTTAGCAATTTTGTCCAGGTGAGTCATCGTGCCAGGAAGTTTCTCCATCTGTTAAAACCGCCTTTCATCTCATAACCAGTAACTGTATTGTAATTTCTAATAAAAATATTTATTTATGAATAATTATTATTTTATTACTGGCTTATAAAGCACTATGGCTCAACGCGTACGTATCAGTACAGACGCAAAAGAGGCCTAGGATCGCATGGGGACATGTTCACCAACACCAGTTACATCCGGGTTTTTCCCGTTAGCAGCAGGACAGCTTGGCATGCCTAGATACGGTCCTCTCTGCAATTGATCAAGATCTGGATCGTTGTAAGATTCCTCATGCCAATAAAAGTAGGGGGAAAATCAGCAGTCGGCAAAATACGGTGTCTTGTGAAGTCTGTTCCGTGGGCATTTTTGTTTCTCAAGATGCTGTGGTTTCCGAGGCAATGTTACTTTTATAACTTTATTACATCCCGTCTCTTTCCTCACTCTGTCTATTAACCCCGTAATTGCTGGGAGAACAATTGGTTAGGTGTTTCCCCAAATTTCAACACACTTTTGCCGTATATTACAACTAGAATATATTATTATAGATTTTATCACAAGATTCTTTCACAACCAGTGCAATGACTATATAAATGTGGCAGACGTGATGAGGCAGAACCTGGGACGAGCACAACTGGTTGCGACTTGCCTCGTCCCCGCCAAAAAAGAGCCCGTATTTGCTTAACATGTAAAGCTACTGCAGTTGAAATGAAAGAGAAAAAAAAAGCACTTACCGCTCTGCTGTAATCCGTCCTCGGCCAGATAACGTAAAAGAATAAGGGGGAATTATGGGACGCAATGAATTATGGGATCGCATGAAGACGCAAGGGATTATGGGTATATGGACAAATATAAAAGCAACTAATTTTTCCCGGTGCGGGGTTCTTGGAGTGACGTTCACGGTTGGCGGCTGGAAAAGTCTGTTAGTGGGATTTTGAGACAGAACTCAAGAAGGAACGACTCGAGGTTGGAATACCAGTTGGGACAGCTTGAATTTACTCACTGGTTGCTGTTTTCTTTTTATTTCCCCACAATAAACCTGATCGATTTTGATATTTACAATGAACGAAGAAAGAAAACAGACAATTGCTTACATTACAGTGATACTTACTGTCACATTTTTCTCTGATGAATCTTGGATTACATCCTTGTTGACAAATACCAATTGGATTACAGTCACCATCTTTACAGCCATGACACATTTTATTACAATGAACGCCATAATAATATTTTTGACAACCTGAAAAGAAAAATATTTATTTTTCAATTACTGAAATTCTGTTGTTTTTTTTTAACTTTCCGTGCGTGTCACTGTCAACGTTTTGGTTTTAAAGACATTAAAATTTAATTATTCAAAAATTATTTCAAGCAAATACTTTTAATCGTTACTTTTAGTGTTATAAAATAATGTTTCACCGATCTTACCTTAAATTATAGCGAGAATAATTTACAAAACAATAGAATAGGGATTCTTCGTCGGTTAAATACGTAACTCAAATGATAGGTGAGTCCAAGAGAATCAAGGATGATTATATAAACACGAGAGAGTAAAAGAAAGCAATTTCCTGACCAATACTCCAGACAATATCCCGATAATCAAGACGTCAAAATCAATAGAATTTACTGAATAGGATTAAAGTGTCGAAATAGAACGAGGCATGTGTTGAACAACGGATCTTGGGAAAATACACATTGAGTAATATTTCGAAGTATTGTTGCAGAATCTGCGAGTCGAAAAGAATATTTAATTAAAGACTTTCTAGATAAAACTCGTCCTGGGTATAACGATAAACTACATCCGGCAGCAAGGCTCCTGATTGAGAAGTTTTGAGGGGCGTGGAACCACTTCTTAATTTCTGTTATTCCCAGGTTCACCTTAACTCGAGGTTGTAACACCTGTTAGGGTCTAGTTATGGACAAATAATGAACCCCTACACTAGGGTCAAAACTTTATGGAAGTATAAGAATACATTTTTGTAATAAGAATACCAGCAATACATTTTCATAGTAAAAAATTACCTGCAATACATTATTGTAAAAGGAAGAGAAAATTACCAGCAATACATTTTGCAAAAGTAATTACCAAAGCTTATAAGGAGTCGATATACAGTTAAAAAATCCAAATTAAACTTAACAGTCAGTTGAAACTGAGTTATAAATTTTGATTCAAAACATTTAAAGTATTTAAGCCCTATTAGGGGTATGATATTTGTGAATGCCATTCGGCTTTATTCGGTCAGATACTGCTCTGAACACTTTGTAAGTTCAGCGTCGTGTAGAATTGATACAAAGAGAAAAAAGCTTTAGAAATACAAAGAGGCGAATGAAAAGGGAACATTCATTTCTACTGTCCTAGCGATGCAGACAGCTGAAAAATTAAGAACAGAAAAAAGAACAGAAAACAAAGAATTGCAAAAGAGCCGAGAAAAACAAAACTGAATTAGAATAATTATTGAACCTACATGAACCCCGTTGACATCAGGAATATAAATGAATTAATTGCTTATTCAATCCTACCTTGTTTTAAGACAAGCTATCACATTCTGCAGGGGTCTCTATCATTTTACAGTCATCTAAGACGCGTAGAAAAACGCTATTATAAGTACGTTTTTCTATCAACTTAAATACGAAATATTATCGATACATAGAATGAAAAGGAATGTGTCTTGTTTGTTAAAAAGATTTGGTGACGATTCTATTCATTTTTTCTGGGAAGTTAATTTTATTTCCTTGTTTTTGTTGTTTATAATAAAAGCAAAAGATAATAAAAATGTGTGATATTTCTTCAATTATCACAATCTTCAACTTCCTAGTCGATGCTAATATGGACAAGGAGTTGTGACAACACCTGAGATACGACAAAATAGGAAAACAAGACAACATCCCAGAAGCTTTATCATCAAAGATGGTTTAGTTTTAAAGATATCTCGTCAGGAATAAACATTAAAACATAAAGAACAACCAGTATCTTCACGTGAAGCAAGACCAGGAGTCAAAATGGCATCAGAGAAAAGAAATATTAAAAATAAGGCACACAATAAAATAATACACGAAATCATATTCATGATGCCCAAATAATCAGTTGATTTTGGTAGACTCTGTTTAGCGGCATATCAACACCTCTATGGTTTATTTAATGATGAAATCTAAATATTTAGTACATAATTTTATGCTTTCAGATTAAAGGTATGTTTTTAGATATATATTTTTCAGATCATAAAAAGTATTTTTGGTAATTTTACTATAAAAATGTATTGTTGATTTTTGTTTGTTGGTTCAATATTTGCCAATAGCTGAGTTTCTAACAGGTGCAACTGACCCGGGTCTAGGTGGACCTAGGAACATCATCAATTAAGAGGTAGTTTCACGCTCCTCAAAATCTCCAATCTCCCAATCAGACG
Organism: Acanthosepion esculentum; assembly: GCA_964036315.1. Taxonomy (NCBI): domain Eukaryota; kingdom Metazoa; phylum Mollusca; class Cephalopoda; order Sepiida; family Sepiidae; genus Acanthosepion; species Acanthosepion esculentum. Next base: position 133,643,012 of record OZ038485.1, read on the forward strand.
CCTTGCTGCTGGGTGTAGTTTATCGTCATATCCAGGACTCAGTTAATCAGTTATCTTTCTTACAAATAATTAAATGTAAAGTTAGAAAACTTAACGAATTCAAATGATGAGTACCCAGCGTGATAAGGAACAAATTCCTAAAAGGAAATGAAATTTCTGCACCGTTCGTACTATTTACGAACCGGTGTCGAACAGAGAAATAGTCTAAGCACTTTTGTGCAAAGAAGAAATTGCGACACGTTGCCTTGTCTACGTTGGAATCATAATTAGTAATTGTTGTGGATTCCGGGATGAAATCCGATATCAACAAATAACAAACGCCAGGAATAGATAAGGAAAATAAATGTATTAACGTAATAATACAAACTGGTAATACGGGTTACTAGATCCAGGAATGCGGGTTAGTAGCAATAATATATATATAGTCTTGGTATTGAAGTATCGCGGTATGACTCCTTACTGAGTCTAGGTGCTCGTGACGGTGACTCTTGTGCTACGCTTCTCTATTACTACTCTGATACTACTCGTTTACAGACTGACCGGGTATTCACTGGTAGTAGTATATGTATACCTCGGTTGAGTCCATTTGTGTGAAAAGGGGAGAACCCTTAAAACCCCCGTCCTTAGATAGGGAGTTAGTATCTTTTCCTTTTATGGTTGATGATCAGAGGTTCAGTAAATTTTCTCTTCTTGTTTGACCTTCTAACTTCTGTATTAAGTAGTAGTAACCCTATATGGGTCCTGCGTAATCCACGTGTATTCTGGACCACGGTCTGTCAACTTTAGGCCATGGCTTTTGTATAGAGGGTGGTGCTTTCACCATTTGCGTAATATCATCGTCTATGTTAGGCCAGTAGACAAAACTTCTCATAAGTGCCTTCATCCGGTTTTTTCCCGGATGTCCTAAATGAAAGTCTTTCAAAATTCGCTCTCTTCCATAAATATATCTGTGAAAACGAGTCCTTGCAAATATTATGCCTAGTGCCTCCTTTTCGATCTGTGAATAGTTTCTCTCCGCCGGTAATAATGATCTGGATGCGTGCGCAACGGGTTTCTTTGTACCGTCCCGCATCTTGTGTAGAATACACGCACCTACCCCATGTGAGCTCGCGTCACTTGCAATGATTTCTAATTCGGGATCGAAATATGTCAGTGCTAGCTCCGAAGTTAATTTTTGTATTATTTCCTTAAACGCTTTTCACACTCTTCTGCCAAATTCCAATTATTCTCCTTTTTTAGTAACTCATTTAGTGGGGCCCTCAATTTATGCATATTATCAATAAATTCGCCATAGTAATTAGCTAGGCCCAGGAAACTTTGTAATTCTGCAACGTTTTTTGGTTCAGGCATGTTTTTAATTGCCGATGCTCTCTCTGGGTCTGGTTTTCTACCATTTTCGTTAATTATCTGGCCTAAGTATTTAATTTCATTTAGGAAAAAATCACACTTTTTTCCTTTTACTTGAAACCCAAAGTCCTGAAGTCTTCTGAAAACCTTCTTTATGTGCGATGTGTGCTCTCCAACATTGTCGCTCTTAATTAGAATGTCATCCAGATAAGCGATCGCAAAATTCTGGCCCGTGAGCATTGTGTCCATCGTCTGCTGAAAAATTGCTGGTGCAACTTTTACCCCGAAAGGTAATCTGTTGAATTCATACAACCCTTTGTGCGTATTAATACATATAATTTTCGTACTCTCTTCTTATACTGGGATTTGTTGATAAGCTTCACTTAGATCTATTTTGGAAAATATCTTACCGCCGTTGAGCTTTGTAAATATTTCCTCTGTGCTCGGTAATGGGTAATGATGGTCTTTTATAGCCTTATTTAGCCCCGTCGAAAAATCTGCGCATACACGGATTTCTCCTGATTTCTTTTTTACATAGACTACCGGTGCTTCCCATTCACTAAACTCTATTTTTGAAAGGATCCCAGTTTCTTCAAGTCTCTCTAATTCTTTGTCGATTTTTTCTATAGTAGCAAACGGTACGTTTCGCTTCTTTCTAAATACTGGTTGGACGTTTTCTTTTAATTCAATTCTAGCTGTGAATTTGTTGCATCGTCCCAACCCGCTCGCAAATACCTCGGGGAATTGAATATAGAATTCTTCCTTTAACTTTATCGCATCTGATGGTTCACCGTCTAACTTTTTGCAAAATGAGCTGATAGGTAGGTCCCAAATGTCAAAATTTTGCATCCAGTCTGTCCCCACTAGATTTTCTGTATCTTTTATTACGTATATCTTGAGTTTTTTTGTTTTCCCGTGAAATTTAACATTTACGATTATTTCCCCTTCGAACTTTATACGCTTTCTGTCATCGACTTAGCAATTTTTTGTGTATGTAACATGGTTGGTCTGTTAAGATTTTTCTATGTCTGTAGGTTAATTATCGTTAGATCAGAACCCGAGTCTAGTTGCAATTTTATCTTTTTATTTAAGATTTCAAGTTCTACATATTTCCTTTTGTTGGTATTGTCTTCGTCATGCATCCTAGTAGCTCTTATCCTACTAGTAGCTTTTCTATTCCTATATTGCGATGCCTTGTACCCCATTTTTCCACACACAAGACAGTTTTTATATTTAAAACGGCAATCCTTATTCCAGTGTAGTCCTCCACATCGATAACATGCAGATGGCGGGGGCTTATATTTGCTTCGATTTTCGTCATAATTTGCTCTATATGTTGTACTTTTTCCCTTATTATAGAATTTTTGTTTTCTTTCCGGGGAGGGTGAAGAATGTAAACTTTTATTTAACTTACGTATATGAGATACCCCTGACTCCTCAATGTTCTTCGAGTCTTTCTTTATACTCAGACATTTTTGGCAATCTTCTGATAGTTGTTGTAGTGTTAGTCCAGGTTCATTTTTTAGTTTTGAAAGCATTCTTTTGCGCATTTCACTATCTTTTGCTGAGACTAACCCTTGAACAAAGATGAGACACTTGAAATTGTCCGGTGTTAATTCTGCCAACTTGAAGTCGTCGCAATGTTTATTCACGATTGCGGCAAACGTGGAATAGTCCTCATTTTCGCCTTTTACCAGGTTAAGACATTTCCACCTCTTATGAAAGAGTGACGTTTTTGGACTGAACAGCTCTGTAATTGTAACTGCTTCGTCAAACGCTAATTCGTTCGTCTTTTTTGGCAAAATGTAATCCACAAAATTTGTGTATTCTTCAGTTCCTAATTTTCTGAGCAACAGACGTAGCTTCTTTGCTTCTGTCCAGTTTTGACAATCGATGTTAAAGATATCTTCGTGGCGTCTGAAATAATCCCCGAAATTTTTATCCTCTTCTAGAGAGTATTTGAAAGTTTCTATCGTATTCCACACTGCGTCTTGGGAAAAAGTCGCCTCTTTTCTATATTTTGTTGTTTGTTACCCGCTATCTTTAATATTAGTTCCTGCGTTTGTAGCAATTGTTTTTGCCATTTTTCTCCCATTCTTTCTTGGAATTGTAATTGTTGTTCGCTTTGTCTTTCTTAGAGTTGTAATTGCTGTTCATTTTGGTATTTTACAAGTTCTACTAAAATACTTTTAAAATCCTCCATGATAAGAGTCTTACGAAAAACTAGTTTTTCCGTGTTTTAATCCTCGTAAATCGCCAAGTTGATATGGATACTGGCAAAAATGAAACTTTTTTTCTTTTTGTGTGAGTTCGAATACCTCGTCGCCAATTTTGTTGTGGACAACGAGGGATACTTTTGTTTCGATTTCCTTCCCGTGTGAATTCGAATACCTCGTCGCCAATTTGTTGTCGACGAAGGAGAATTGTTTTTTTCTTCTTTCCGTGTGAGTTCAAATTCCTCGTCGCCAATTTGTTGTGGATTCCGGGATGAAATCCGATATCAACAAATAACAAACGCCAGGAATAGATAAGGAAAATAAATGTATTAACGTAATAATACAAACTGGTAATACGGGTTACTAGATCCAGGAATGCGGGTTAGTAGCAATAATATATATATAGTCTTGGTATTGAAGTATCGCGGTATGACTCCTTACTGAGTCTAGGTGCTTGTGACGTTGACTCTTGTGCTACTCTCCTCTAATACTACTCTGATACTACTCGATTACAGACAGTATTTACTGCCCACCCAGGAGGAATAGATGTGGCACAAGGCCGGGTTTAAAGTGGGATATTCCCGAGCACGTAGGCTCGGCCAAAAAATGCCCGTAGATTCCGTATAAACGGGATCGGGTTGGTCAACCTCGCCGAACGAGACTCCGTTCTTCGGCGGAACCTCGTCCGGGTTCCTCTCTGCACAGAGGCAGAGATTTCGACCGTCTGGCCGAGAAGGCGTCGCCGTCTCCTCGATTACAGACTGACCTGGAATTCACTGGTAGTAGTATATGTATACCTTGTGTGAAAAGGGGAGACCCCTTAACAATAATGACGAAATGGGCAATGTCAAATTACAAAATATGTTCATATGAAAAAAAATGAAATCGCCACACAAGGTTTTGTCTATGTTTTCTCAATTAGTCAAAGCGGAAGTGGGAATGACATTTAGAAATCTGAATAAATAATTTCTATGTATGATTCCTAGTAAACTTACGATCACATTTGGGACCTGCAAAATGACCTTTACACCCAAGAAGGCATATTCCCTCGTGACTGCATTTCTCTGCAATACAGTTAAAGCATGAAGGGGTGCACTTATGTCCAATATATCCAGGAGCACACTCTACAATTAAAAATTGAAAATTGACAGAAAAATATAAAATATTAAGTGATAAAAATTACCGTAATTTTCACTGAAAATGCAACAATAAAAATGGTAAATAAAATTCAAGACCAAAAGATAAGCAGGATTCATGTCAATAATGATTATATTCCCGTCTCGATTTCTTTTGACAAATTGATTTTCAATCTTAAGGATGCATTATGACAAAAATATTTATAGAAGTTATCAAACATTTGTACTTTGTATTTTCCTCTTGACTTTTATTTATTGCCATTCAACTTCGATAATTGCCCAACCAAGACGTCACTCGTCTTAAGAATGGAAAGTTAATGATTTAGAGAAACAGAAGAGATATTCTTCTATTTCTTCTAAGCCTAATAAATTTATGATCTCTTTTCTATACGTTTCTATTCAAGTTAATAATAGAGAATCAGAGGAAATCTTCTTCCATTTCTTGTAAACGACATAAATATATACAATCAATTCTATACTCATTTTTATTCTTATTAAATTGTTAGTTCTGCTTAGGTCAATAGATATTTCGCCCTTGGTCATATGCCACTTAGCTGTAGAAATGTTTCAACAAATGGAACATTTCCATAATATATTCATCAATATGGCTGTCTTTTGCTACTTTCATATAAAATGGTTGAATTAATATTGAACAAACAACATTGTCCTTCTCCTAACAGTTAAGATGTCCGAGTGCTACATCGAGGCTGAAATTGTTTTAACTTCAGCCATGTAATACAGAAAATATAATCCATGCTCTTCTAGTTTAAGTAAAATATACAGCAATTATTTCAAAGTTATTGCTTCTCAAAGCTGCTAAGATTTAAAAACGTCAATTTAAATCATATACTTACTATCACATTTGTATCCAATAAAACCTTTTTTACAGCCATATTCACAACGACCGGTGTCCCGATGACAAGCGCCTTTCAAACAGCCCCAACATGGTTCAGTACATTTTTCACCATAATATCCACTTGCACAGCCTATAATTAAAAATACAATGGATAACATTACACTCTTCCTTTAAATATACTTACACATTTCAAGAGAGATAATTCCGTTGTAAATATGGGATATCCTCAAAATTATAAGATGGCTTATATTCTACAATAATAAACATTAATACTTCACGATGCTTCTTTCCATCTCTGCTTCAAGTGGACTCTCGCCATACGGTGTGTCTATATGTAAAGCTGAAAATGAACATTCTAAAAAGTATCAGGATATTTTATCAGAACAATATTTGTCGATTTTCAAAGCTACATCAAACGTTAGGAAATTGTTTACGCAGAGAGAGCTTTCCCAAAGACTTAAGCTAATGCAACTCGGCATCACGTTATTCCCGGTCGTCATATTAAACAAATCGACTACAGCAGATTGCAGATTTGAGACAATCATATTCTCTCTCTCATTCTCAGCACCTTATTCGATTTCCTAAGTAAAGTAAATACGCCATGAATCTGGTGTCTATCGATAGCAGTTTCAGATTTTAAATCGATCGATATAACATACGTTCTATCATTTCCCTTTTGCCTCACTTTTTTGTGTGATGTCCTTGTTTAACACTTCAGCCTTCACTCCAACCAAATATCTCAATCGTTTGCCTCATTAAAAAGATAGGACCTCCTTATTAGTCATATAACTTATGCTTTACTATTGCAATTGTCTTATTTCAGATATAGTTTGGACGAACAAAGAATATTGAAATTATACGATACTTACTGTCACATCTGTCTCCACTAAAACTCGGTTTACATCCTTGATTACATATTCCAACTGCGTTACAGTCTCCATGGCTACAGCCATAACAAGTCTTGTCACAATTAACTCCATAATAATACTTTTGGCAATCTGAAAATAAATAATTATAATACACACTTAAACAAAAGAAATATTTATTTTTATTTGTTTCATCTATGCTTCTGTCAACCTTTTACCAAAACAAAGTTCATTATTCCAAAATTATTTCAAATAAGGATTTTCATCTTTACTTTTATTATTACAAATATTTCACCGATCTTAGATTAATATATAGAGTATTGAGTTTACAAAGTAAGAGTAGAAGCGATGTTCAGAGTTGGTTAAATACATTACTCAAATGATAGGTGTAACCGGAAGAAACAAGGATGCCTATATAAACGGAAGTTAATTTTTTTTAAAAAGCGGAAGTTCGAATAAATCAAATCTCCTGCACAATTTATCGTTAATATCCCGAAAATCAAGACGTCACAATAAATAAATAGAATTTACTGAATATGTTTAAAGTCTCAAAATAAACCGACACTTGTTGAACAATGAATCTGGAAGAAATTGAGCAAATATTTCGAATTCTTATTGCTGAAACTAGGATTAACAAAGAATATTAAAGTCTCTCCGAAATTAAGCTTAAAAATCAGTTGGAATTGATTTATAATCTTTGTTTGAAAACATCAGGTGTCCAGTGATTGTAGGTTTCAGGTGACTCAATTCAACTTCATTCGCTCAGTTTCGCCTTCCAAACCTTTACAGCAAAGCGTCTTGGAGAATTATTACACAAATAGAATCCCAGCACCAGTTCAAACCTTTCCAATCTCATCCCTTCAAAATTGTCGAGGAATAGAGAAAAACACTCTCTCTCAAATTTCGTAACTATCTACCTCTCAAACTAATACAAAAACAATTTTCATAGAATGGAGAGAAAATCTGGAAAGGAGAAAATTAAAATAAGTTTCACTCATTAAAAAAGAAAATCTCAAACAGCATTAGGGAGGAAAATATTCCAAGATTTACATAGATTAAGCGGAAAGAATAATTTCTCGTATGTCGCAGGTGTGAAGACGGAAAAAGAAATCAGATAGACGGGAAAAGAAGCATATAAGAAAAGAATTATAGTAAAGGTTGTATCGTAATTTTGTTTTCATTTAGCCTAACATTTGAGACAGGTAAAGGAGACAAAAGGAGACGTACTTAGAAATAAAGACAAGAAGGAAACAGAAAGAAGTAATCAAATATTACGGAAGAAAGACCAAAGATTTGAGAAAGAAAACACAACAAATCAGTATTAATAGGGCGTGTACTCCACCCACAATAACATGGGACACATATAAGGACCAAGTAGTTAATTCAAGACTACATGTTTGACGATAAGTCATCAAATTCTACAACAATTGATGCCATTTTGTGTTCACCAATATACATACTGAGATCAATTGTAAGAACTTGTCTCGCTCTCTGACAATACATGGAATGAAGATGTTTGCAAATCACAAACGTATTTGCTTACATACATCCTCATTTCTACAGAAAACTGAAATTCATTTCCAAGTTTTATCATTTACAAGAACCGCATAAAAATCGTTTATATCAAATTATCACAACTTTTACCATGACAATGGACGGTGAAAGTGACCAATAACATTGTATATATGTGTCAACGCCGGAGAGGTTTAAGAGATCATATATATGTAGGAAAACCCACTCCAATTTAGAGACTTGTTCATTATTAATAAGAGGACCATCCATTCACACAGAAACAAAACAGTCATTATATTTGTTATGGGAACTTACCTATAACGATAATGGACTCTTCCTGACTCTATAAATACTTCGTCTCTCTGAGAGAGAGGAGAGGAATGAGTCGAGACCTAACGAGTCAAGACATATTAGTTCACTCTAAACCAGACTGAGTTAATACTAACACCTTCAACTTCTTGTACTATATTTCTGTTGTAATATATCTTTGTTATTTTCTACTCTTGTGTTCGTGTTGTTCTTCCTTGGACCATAACCGTGGTGCGAGGATATTGGACCATAACAATATTCACAGTGAATGGCAGATGAAAACAGTTCCACAAATCATAGCGGCACCAAACTCAATAATGATTATTCGGTCGACCTATCTCGGAAATTCAACCACCACAATTCTGCGTCAAGTCCAGAAGGTCATTAGGGTGGTATTCTGTATAATAATATAGCAGGTCAATGTCAGTGATGTCTGGTCGACCAGGCCGTCTTGCACCATAGCTAGTTGCCCAGAGCAGTAGATCACTCAAAAGTTCTTGTTTTACTCGCTAGCAGTGTTCTGCAAAGCGCATTCTGCGCTTGCGTAGGATTGTAGAAATATCAGGGATGTGTCCATAGGACTGTGATTTACTTGGATGTTGTCTTCAAGAGATGTTATGCATAGCTCTCAGTATCCTAGTGTAAGTTCCAGCAAGCTTTGATTCTAGGGTTTTATAGTTAATGTCCAAGCAGTGGCATCATACATTAACGCAGCCTCTACAATGACTCGAAAAAATCTCCGCTTAATGCTGTCTGGTAGATCAAATTTCCAGATGGCATTCATTTTATTCAAGGTGGCAGTTGAGACAGTTTCCTATTGAACCTTGCTAGTTGAAGCCTATGAATCCAGTTTTAGAGGCATTTACATCGAGTCCATTGCCGTTGGAAGAATTTTCTAGATGGCGTAGAAGAATAGTGGTATTAGTTTCTGCAGTGATAGCTAGGTCATGTGCACAGACAATAGCTGTCAACATTTTCGCAGGATATCGACTTAAGTGTCTTGATGATAAAGTAAAACCTAAATGATAAACACGTATCAAAACTCGATGTGGAGAAAATATGCTATACTGGACAGAAATATTAAAACACAACACAGAAATAAAATAATATACAGAATCATATGTATACCCTTGTGAAAATTAATTGAAACAACCGCTTTAGTTTCCTTTCTTTCACCTTGCGGTCAGATTTAGACACACTGGCGTGACAGGGTGTAAACTTTCTCTACTTTCCCCCGGATTATGTCATTTGCAGTGGTGTGCAGTAATATGAATCTATTTTCGGGGTGTATGTTGTTTTGGCCTTGTAAAATATTGTTTCATCCGTGATTGAATCAGATTTTCACCACGCCGAGACACTATTGTCTTGACTGTCGATTAGTTATCCTACGGCCATTGTCTGCGATGGACGTTACTCCAAAGAATTGTACGAAAATTGTAACGCTGCACGAACACAATGACAAGCCTTACTAGTGATCAAATCAAAGTACTATCGACTGGCTCGAAAAATCTCCTGATTTAAATCTAGTCGAGAATCTGTGGTCAATCTGCAAGGAAAGACTTCGTGGAATGGACATACGAAGTACTAATATGTGCATTAAGTCATGTCACATTGTAAAAATACAAATAAAAAGTAAATAATAACGGAATTATTCGTTTTGTTTCAATTGATATGCACAAGGGTGTCTATCAAATTACTGAGTTCTCCTTAAGAAATAATTACCTATACAGTTAGAAAAGTTTTAAATTAAACGAAATCAAGAGATGCTGATGGATCCCCAGCCAAATAAAGAACACATTCCAAAGACTTTTTGGAATTTCTGTTCTGTTCGTTCTATTTTCGGCGAACAGATAATTAATCAGAAGGCTCGTGGACAAATATGAAATTCCGACACATTACCATGTCTATACTTTGATGTAATGTTCATTTCGGAGAAGACACAGACTAGTTACAAAAGATATGTTCTGTGTAAAACAAATAGGTAAATGCTACACATGGGCTTCTGCTGTTTTGTCAATTATTTATACAGAAATGGGTAATGACACATAGAAATCAGAATAAATAATTTCCTTGAATGATTAATATTAAACTTACGCTGGCATTTGGGACCGATAAATTTACTTTTGCAGCCGATAAGGCATATACCATTTTGATCGCATTTCTCTTGAACACAGTTTTTGCAGAGATAGTGACAATTCTTGCCGGCATACCCAGGAGCACATTCTGCAAATGAAAAGAAAAATTGGTAGAAGAAAACATCAAATATTAATTTCATTTGGCAAGTTTGTCTTTTATAAAGGCGAAACGTTCTTGTATCAAAAGTGTAAATCCTTGGGCGAGTTTCAAATGTTCAGGAAACCATCAAAAGTACATTTGTACTTTGTATTTTGTTCTTGACTTTTATTTATTGCCATTCAACTTCGATATTTACACAACAAGGAGATCACTCGTCTAAAGAAAGTTAATGATTTAGAGAAACAGAAGAGATATTCTTCTATTTCTTCTAAGCCTAATAAATTTATGATCTCTTTTCTATACTTTTTTAATAAAGTTAATGACATTAGAGAATCTGAGGAAATCTTCTTCCATTTCTTGTAAACTACATAAATATATACCGTCAATTCTATACTAATTTTTATTCTTATTAAATTGTAAGTTCTGCTTCGGTCAATAGATACTTCACCCTTGGTCATATGCGACTAAGCTGTAGAAATGTTTGAACAAATGGAACATTTCCATAATATATTCATCAATATGGCTGTCTCTTCAAAAACAACAATGTTAATGTTGTTACATTTGCTAGTTTCATATAAAATGGTTGAATTAATATTGAACAAACAACATTGTCCTTCTCCTAATATACAGTTAAAATGGCCGAGTGCTATATCGAGGCTGAAATTGTTTTAACTTCAGCCATGTAATACAGAAAATATAATCCATGCTCTTCTAGTTTAAGTAAAATATACAGCAATTATTTCAAAGTTATTGCTTCTCAAAGCTGCTAAGATTATTAATACGTAATTTCTTCTTAAAAACGTCAATTTAAATCATATACTTACTATCACATTTGTATCCAATAAAACCTTTTTTACAGCCATATTCACAACGACCGGTGTCCCGATGACAAGCGCCTTTCAAACAGCCCCAACATGATTCAGTACATTTTTCACCATAATATTCACTTGCACAGCCTATAATTAAAAAGATACAATAATAAACATTCCTTTTTTCCTTTAAATATATTTACACATTTCGAGAGAGATAATTCCATTATAAATTTTAAAATGGCTGACGATCTACAATACAAAGTTTTATGTTCCAAAACTAAGTTGAATTTTCAAAAAAATATTTATAATATGTAAAATATTTACATTATTTATAAACTTATATAATATTAGTGAATAAATAATGTAATAGTAAAGCCTGAACAAACCTTTATTGATATAAACCGCGGTAGCAGAAAATGTTGGAGTTTATAATATTATATATATATATATATATATATATATATATATATATATATATATATATATATATATATATAAAGAGAGAGAGTTAATTTGAAATAATGTTTTAGAAGCCAAACTTGTTGGTTTTTCAGTGCTTTGCTGATAAGAAGGCAATTAAGTCAAGCAGGCTTTGTGGTAATGTGTTCAATATCGAAGGCAGGGATAGAGCGTAAATAGACTTGATGTGGAAAATCTTTTGTTGTTTTTTTTTTTCAATTAACTCATGTTTAATTCGGAGTTTCTTGGGTGTATGTGTCTAGCCACTCCGACGAGTAGCGAGACACATACACCCAAGAACCTCCGAAGTAAACATGAATTAAGTCTAAAAAACCTTTCCATATTAATTCTATTATATATATATATATATATATATATATATATATATATATATATATATATATATATATATATATATTGAACGATAAAAATTATTAGAAAAATCAATTAAAATCTTCAGACACACTGGGTTGTAGATTAATATTCTTATGCTTTTATTATTATTATTTCATTTATATTCCTCGACTAGTTTCGACCAACATGGCCATCATCGGGAGAGAAAAAAAATGTCTCTGCTTGCTATAGCAGTAAACTACAGAAAAAAAAAAAAAAAAAAATATATATATATATATATTATAACATAAAATATATATTATAACATAAAAACGTTATAAAATCACTACAAAAATAGCTATTTTTGTAGTGATTTATAACATGTTTATGTTATAATTTTCGAATAAATTATATTTTCTCTACTCTGTATTGAGCACTCTTTTGAGAATAGTATTTTTAGTTGTTGGAATTTATTCCGTATACATCTATCCTATACTTGGGTATATATATATATATATATATATATATATATATATATATATATATATATATAGAGAGAGAGAGAGAGAGAGAGAGAGAGAGAGAGAGAGAAATATGAATAAATAAAGACAAAAGGAAAATTCATCTTAGCGATGCGTTTGCTCTTCTGAGAGACTTCGTCAAGGCAAATCTAAGGATTCTGACAAGTATTTATATACAAGACCAAAAAGGTTTTAAAAATGTTTAGGTACAGGGGTGCTCATAATTATCACTTTGTGTCCCACATAAACTTGCCTGACTTTTCTGTTTATATTCAGATTCATGAGCACTCCATTATCTAAAAATTTTGAAAAACTAAGAAAATTTTTGCTCCTGTATATAAATACTTGTCACAAAATAAAATCTTCATTTTTCTTGATAAAGTCTCTCAGTGGACGAAACTCGTCGGCTAAGACAAGTTTTCTTTTTTCCTTTATTCATATTTTTCTTTTACAGATATACTCTATTCAAAATTTTTACACACACATTATATATATATATATGTGTGTGTGTGTGTGTGTGTGTCAATAGTAAATCCGACAGAGCTGACAATGTTAAATTAGCCGTTACTCTCGAAAAGGACCTCCAATCAGTGGTTAACTGGGTCAGCAAATGGCATGTAAATTTTAACGCCTCTAAAACTAAACTGCTCTCATTTAGCCACCACAGAGAAACTTCCCTGACCCCCGCCATCAGCATGGCTGGGACTCGATTCTGCGAAAGCATCTTACTGCGCCTTTTTAGCCTCACCTTTTCAACTGACTTCAAGTGGAACAACTACATTGAGTCAATAGCTGCATCTAATGTGAGGAATGTTGGGTCACTGTGTCGTGCCGGAAGGTTTTTCTCGTCAGAGTCCATCTTGCACATTTACAAATCTACCATTCGTCCGTGCATTTAATATTGTTACCATATCTGGTCTGTTTACCCTGCTTTTTATCTCGAGGTTCTCGACAAAATCCAAAGAAGGATCTGCAGTGTAATTGATCCTGATCTGGCAACTCGGCTTCAGTCACTTTCTCACAGACCTGATGTGGCTTCCCTCTGTCATTTCTACAAATATTTTTCATGGCAGCTGCTCTGACAAGCTTTCTTTTTCTCTGGTACTCAGACTACATGAATTTAAGCATGCTACTAGATCGGCATCTAGTTCTCACCAACAATTTCTTTCCTCACACTTCCCAACTGTGGAACTCCTTTCCTCTTACTTGCTTCCCTGATAACTACAATTTCAAAAATGTAAATGCAACGTCAATCACCATCTTCTGTTGACTTGAACAATGTTTATCTTTTACCATTTCTCAATCCCCCTATACACAGTCTTTTCTCTCACTTTCACTCTCTGTAACCCCCTGCGTGCTGGTTGCACTCCTGTCTTCCTTGGGGTAAAATGCTCAATATATATATATATATATATATATATATATATATATATATATATATATATATATATATATACAGGTTGAACGAACAATGAATTAGATAAAACTTACTGTCACATCTCTCTCCACTAAATCTCGGATTACATCCTTGATTGCATCTACCAAGTTGGTTACAGTCTCCATGGTTACAGCCATCACAAGTCTTGTCACATTTAACGCCGTAATAATATTTTTGGCAATCTGAAATATAATAATATTCATTTAAACAAAAGCAATGTGTTTTGTTTTTGGTGTTTGTTTTTTTTGTTTTCTTTTTGTTTGTTTGTTTTTTTGATTTGTTTTGTTTTTTTCATCTCTGAGTCTGTCAATATTTTCGATTCAAATGCAATAGAATTCATTCAAATACTTTCATGTTTATTATCACGGATATTTCCCCAATCTCTTTCCTCTTTTTCATTAATTCATAAGATGGCGGAGTTTACAGACTAATATAGTAGAAAAGATGTTCAGCGTTGGTTAAATACTTAATTCAAACGATAAGTTTGCACCAGAGAAACAAACAAAGACTATATTAACTTACGCAAGTAACAACACGCGAGAGTCTGAATAAACCAAATCTCCCGAGCAATAGTCTCGACAAGAGATTGGGTTTATCCCGAGAATCAAGACATCAAGATCAATAAAATTTACTGAATATGAATAATATATAATAATTTATACCGACACTTATCGAAAAATGGATCTGGGGAAAATTGAGTAATATTTCGAATTATGATTGCTTAAAATGGCAGAGAGGAAATATTGAATTAATGATTTTCCAATGAAACTAAAATATCATCTGAAATTGAGCTATAAACTTTAATTCAAAACATTTATAGTATTTAAGGCTTTAAGGCATATTAAGCTTGTGATGTTTGCTGGTGCCAGATTGCTCACATCAGTTCCATTCGATCCAAATATTTATGGTTAGAGCTTCGTGTATAATTAATACACGAATGAGATGCCAGCACGTGTTCAAGCCTTTCGATTTTCGTCCATTTATAATTGTAAGAGAACGTAGAATAAATTCGCTTACACAAGTTATGCAAAAAGGTTTCACATTTACCTACCTTCCTCTGAAATGAATGCAGAAGAAAATGTCATAGAATGGAGGGAGAAGATATAAAAAGTAGAATGAAAAATAGTCTCAGTTTAAGGAAACATTGCAAGATTAACAAAGAAAGCGGAGAGGAAATAAAGTTTTCGTATCCCGTAAATTTGAAGACGGAAACAGAATAATATTGGCCGTCCAATATGGCAGTGAATGCTGGGTAATCTCCTCACAAAGAAGAAACTTGAGGCAACACATATGTGTTATAATCATTTCACCCCAAGCAAAGCGATAATGCCACTAGTATGAAGAGGGTTACAGGACGTGAAAGAAAATGAGAAAACTTTAGTGGGGAGAAAACAATAAAGGAAAAGGATTCAGGAAGACAGGAGATAGCGATTGACGTTGCATTTAAATTTTCGAAGATTTGTAGAAAAGACAGAGGGGGGGAGCAACGTCTACAAAAGGATGCTGCGAATACCACGGACTGAACATGTGAAGAAAGAAAAATGAGAAAATGGAAACGAAAAGGACACGTAGAATCATAAAGAGACAACTGATATTTCAGGAGTATATAATGAGGAAAGAGGGCTTGGGAAGTTTAACACTCACAAAACATATTGAAGGCAAGAAGGACAGAGAAAACAACCAATAATATGCCTAACGCGCCTTTATAAATGGTTGGTGGACAGGGATTAGGAGAGATACAAAAAGACAAACATTGCTAAGAGCTACAAAGGACAAGAAGTTGTGGAGAACCACATCCTGATGGGCCACGCTACATAGAAGAAGATATAATGCAAGCAGTATTCTGTTTTGGGTTTTCATTTTGCCTCACATTTGAGACACGTAAAGGACACGAAGAGAGAAGTGCTTAAAAAAATAAAAAGTCACGAATGAAACAGAAAGAAGTAATCAAATATTAGAGAAATACCAACGATTTGAGAGAGAAAGAGAGAGAAAATGAAAATTAATTAAGTGTATTTAACCCAAAATAACATCGGATATTTAAGGGCCAAAATAGTTCATTCAAGGCTACACGTTTAAAGATAAGTTATCAAATTCTGCAGCAATCGATGACATAATGTATTGTCTCCTAATACACCTCAGAAAGCATTATAATAGAATATATAATAGAATATTGTCTTACAGCCTTGGTATTCGAAATAAGAACATTTTTGCGATACAAAGAATTTAAAGATAGTCTTCAAATAACAAAAAGGTTTTTGGCTCCATGTTTCTTCATTTCTAAATGAATTCCACTTCGAAATGTTTATTATTCCCAATAAGAGCGTAAACATCATTGACGTTCAAGTATCACAATCTTCATCATGACTAAAGTTGCTGATATAACGAGAAGCGACATGAGTCAGCATCGGAACATCTATTTCATAGATAAAATGACAGTAGAAAAAAACACATTTCAGAAGCTTTCTCACTATTTTGAGTTATTAAGATGATGACCACCATTCACGCAAAAAAAAACATACACTTTTATTCCCGGAAGGTGGGATATGGAGTCAGTTCCATGAATCACATCGACGCCAAATTCTATACACACATCAAAACACCGTATTGAACAGAAATATTAAAACATATCTATGTTATGAAGTTAATCAGTTATATTCATTACAAATAATTAAATGGACATCTAGTAAAATTTTAAATTAAAGAATTTGAGAGATTGTGATAGGCTTCCAGTCGGATAAGGAACAGATTTCAAAGAGTTTCGATTTTCTGTTCCGTTCGTCCTATTTTCAGACGTGTTTCAAAGAAATCAGAAAACTTGTGTAAAGATGAAATTCAAACACCTTGTCATGTCTACACATGATCTTAATTATTAATCGAAGAGAACAAATGTCAAATTACAAACTATGAGTCATGTGGAAAACAAGTATGCAAATGAAACTCATAATTTTGCCAAACACTCATGGCGGAATTGGGTTTTGATTGACTGAACTTTTACGGTTTATCAACCTTTTGCAGACGATTTAAAGCCAGAAAATATTTTTAGATTGTGAGATTCTTTTTAGATAATAATGATTTACTGATACAAACCCATAACTTCGGGCTGAAGGGTATAATTTGTGCGTAAATGAATCTAACGAACCCGATGTCTAATTCCGAGCCATTTTCCATTACACCACCTGCACATCCAAGCTTATGACACCTTATACTCCCAAGCGGTCACTCATCCACGTACTGGCCAATCTCGGCGTTGCTTAACTTCAGTGATCGTACGAGAACGAATGTTTCAGCGGAACTGAAGATGAAACTTAGAAATCCGAACAAATAATTTCTATGTATGATTAATATTAAACTTACGATCGCATTTGGGACCGGCAAAATAATTTTTGCAACCGAGATGGCATACACCATACTGATCGCATTTATCGGCAATACAGTTATAGCAGGCAGTGGTGCAGTTCTTTCCGGAATATCCAGGAGCACATTCTACAATTAAAAACGAAAAATGATAGAAATAGTACTTTGGAAGAATAAGTGTAATTTTCATTTTGCAAGTTCGTCTTTTATAAAGGCTGGACATTCTTAGATCAAAAGTGTAAATCCCTTAGAAAGATTCAAATATTCAAAAACGACAAAGATCCAGTGTTCACAACCAATATCAATTAAATTTCCGTCTCAATTTCATTTGACAAATTTTATTTCAATCTTACGGATCCATTATGAAAAAACAATATTAAAAGAAATCATATCTTTCTATATTTATGAGATGGGGTATTGTAACTGTTTACACTATTCACATTGTTCGGACTGTTGTTCTCATCTTTATTGTCATATTCACGACGTTTCGGCCGTTGTACGCTCCAGCCTTTTTCAGGATCTGTCTATATGTCTAAGATCGGGTATTGTAACTATTTACACTATTCACATTGTTTGGACAGTTGTCCTCATCTGTATTGTCATATTTACCACGTTTCGGCCCTTGTACGCTCCAGCCTTCTTCAGAATCTGTCTATATTTCTGAGATGGGGTATTGTAACGATTTACACTATTCACATTGTTCGGACTGTTGTCCTCATATTTATTGTCATATTCACGACGTTTCGGCCGTTGTACACCCCGGCCTTCTTCAGGATCTGTCTATATTTCTGAGATGGGGCATTGTAACTATTCACACTATTCACATTGTTCGGACTGTTGTCCTCATCTTTATTGTCATATTCACGACGTTTCGGCCGTTGTACTCTCCGTCCATCTTCAGGTGATATACGTTGGAATTTCGAACCGAATCCTTTATTTCGTCCACTGGGGTAGATTGCTCTAGTTCTGCGTGGCATCTTTTTCTGAATATCTCAATTTCTGTTATTTCCCTTTCATAACTCAACACTCCAAGTTTTTTTGTTCAACTCTGCTGTGGCCAGATATTGAACTCACAACTCTTCATTACTTCAACCAACGCTTTTATCCAGTGAGCCAAAATTATGAGTTCGTTTCGAAATTCCAACGTATATCATCTGAAGAAGGCCGCAGCGTACAACGGCCGAAATGTCATGAATATGACAATAAAGATAAGGACAATCGCCCGATCAATGTGAATGGTGTAAATATTTATTGCTTTGTATTTTCTTCCTGTCTTTTATTTATTGCCATTCAACTTCGATAATTGCCCAACCAGGACGTCACTTGCCTTAACAATGGAAAGCTAATGATTTAGAGAAACAGAAGAGATATTCTTCTATTTCTTCTAAGCCTAATAAATTTATGATCTCTTTTCTATACTTTTTTAATAAAGTTAATGACATTAGAGAATCTGAGGAAATCTTTCATTTCTTGTAAACTACATAAATATATACCGTCAATTCTATACTAATTTTTATTCTTATTAAATTGTAAGTTCTGCTTCGGTCAATAGATACTTCGCCATTGGTCATATTTCTTATAAGCCTAATAAATTGTTCAGAAACTGATATGGCAGCTCAATTATAAAATGAAATAAATAAAGTCCAAACTCGAATATCCAGAAAGAAATGTCAAAATCAGCAATCACAAGTCCAATGTCACAAATCCCAACACACGTAAACTGTTAGTAAACCAACGCACAAGCCAAGAGTTACACGCAAGCCGACGAGACATTTTTTTCGTTGGTCGACGGTTGGAGAGGGCAAACAATATTAGCATATACGAGATGCATTTCTGGCAAAAGCTGTCACA
Organism: Acanthosepion esculentum; assembly: GCA_964036315.1. Taxonomy (NCBI): domain Eukaryota; kingdom Metazoa; phylum Mollusca; class Cephalopoda; order Sepiida; family Sepiidae; genus Acanthosepion; species Acanthosepion esculentum. The sequence continues at coordinate 133,662,260 of OZ038485.1, forward strand.
GATTTGTTTCTATATTGTTTATCTTCGGCATATCGTACGGAACACACACTTGCCCTTTTTGTCGGTAAGTGACTATCTCCTTCGCCACATAAATCTATGCTCTTTATTCTGTACTTTTCTATTCACGTTAATGACATTAGAGAAAGTGAGAATAGATTTTTTCTGTTTCTTGTAGGCTACATAAATATACGCTTTTCATTCTATACATTTTCATACTTATTTACATTATTTAATCGGAGATTATTATTTTCCTTGTTTCTATTGTGCCCTTCTTATAAACTCCGAACTGAACCCCTTTATTTTATCTACGACGCTAGATTGTTCCCCATTCTGATGCCCATGTCTAGAGAGAGATACCCTCATATAATTCTTATTTAGTAGTGCACTGTTATTGGTCGATCCGTTTCTAAGTGCATAGAGCCCGGCACAGGAATTGAACTCACATTAAATATATCTACGAAATGCATGATTCAATGCTTTATTCCACAATTCTAAGTTGAAATCATGGAGCGTTAAGCCTAACCTACCTGCTGTCAATTGCTTCTGCTGCTACTCGTCACGCTTGAGTGCACTCACTTCAACTACGGTGACTGTTACTGTTCAAGCTGAGTTGTTGTTTCTCTTTCTCTATTTACGGCTCCCATATCGTATTTCTTTCTACGCTAGGCCTACAGAATTTTTTGGTCCTCCCCCAGTACCCTTCTGTTTCTGCCTTCAAAATCATAAGTGGCGATCCAGACATATACCAAGAGAAAATGAGCAACATTGAACGTACGGTTCTAAATAACAACTTCTCTGCAAACACAGCATCAGCTTATGTTGGCACGGAAAATTAACCTAGTCGTTAAAACCCTGGTTCGTGAATTTGGTAACACATAATTGATATAGTATGAGTTTAATCGCTGGGTAAAGTATCGTAGATTTCGACTCAGGGGAATAAGGTAGCAATGCTCAAGAAATAGATGAGATATCCCTAGACATGACAGTAGAACGTAAACAATTTATACCCGTAGATTGTATAAAGGATTCAGTTCGAAGTTCCCTTACGGTTAGCATGATCGACAAACAGTTGAAGAAGGTCGGAGAGCACAACGGTTGAAACGTTGTGATAATAACATCAAAGATGAGGACAATAGTCCACGTGTCAGTAATTTAATTAATGATAACTTAACTCCTCCTCCTCCCAGAAATTCAGAAAGAAATAATTCATACCTATTACACTGAAAATTGTGTTTCGGTCGGTTAAGAGATTCTTCAGCCTTCATCCTATGCGTCATACGTCTAATCTGTTAACTTGTTTCAACAAATATAAAATTTGCATAATATATTCCTCGATATTTTTATCAATTCACAGACAATGTTATTAAATTTCCTATTTTCATATAAAACGATTGAATCGGCACTGAACCTCCAATTAGTTCATTCCCTATCATCCAATTAAGATATGCGAGTCTTTTACTCATCATGAAACTGTTTTAAATTCAGCTGTGTAATACAAACATATAATCCATTAAAATAGCATAAAATCTTATCCGTACTTAATTCAAACTTATTGTTTCTCACATTTTCCAATCTGTTTTAATATGCGACTGCTGCTTCAGAAAGTAAATTTAAATCATATACTTACTATCACATTTGTATCCAATAAAACCTTTTTTACAGCCAAATTCACAACGACCGGTGTCCCGATGACACGCGCCTTTCAAACAGCCCCAACATGGTTCAGTACATCTTTCTCCATAATGTCCACTGATACATTCTATAATTAAAAAATATAATAGGAAAAATTACTTTCTTCCTTTAAATATATTTACACATTTCGAGAGAGATAATTCCGTTGTAAATACGGGATATCCTCAAAATTATAAAATCGCTTACAATCTATAATATTAAAAGTTTATTCTTCATGACTTTGATTTTTCTTTCCATGTTGATAAAAATTACTGTAATTTTCACTGAAAATGCTTCAATAAAAATGGTAAATGAAATTCAAGACCAAAAAATAAGCAGGATTCATGTCAATAATGATTATATTCCCGTCTCGATTTCTTTTGACAAATTGATTTTCAATCTTAAGGATGCATTATGAGAAAAATATTTATAGAAATTATCAAATATTTGTTTTGTATTTTCCTCTTGTCTTTTATTTATTGCCATTCAACTTCGATATTTACACAAGGAGATCACTCGCCTCAAGAATGGAAAGCTAATGATTTAGAGAAACAGAAGAGATATTCTTCTATTTCTTCTAAGCCTAATAAATTTATGATCTCTTTTCTATACTTTTCTATTCAAGTTAATAATAGAGAATCTGAGGAAATCTTCTTCCATTTCTTGTAAACGACATAAATATATAAAATCAATTCTATACTAATTTTTATTCTTATTAAATTGTAAGTTCTGCTTAGGTCAATAGATATTTCGCCCTTGGTCATATGCCACTTAGCTGTAGAAATGTTTCAACAAATGGAACATTTCCATAATATATTCATCAATATGGCTGTCTTTTGCTACTTTCATATAAAATGGTTGAATTAATATTGAACAAACAACATTGTCATTCTCCTAACAGTTAAAATGTCCGAGTGCTACATCGAGGCTGAAATTGTTTTAACTTCAGCCATGTAATACAGAAAATATAATCCATGCTCTTCTAGTTTAAGTAAAATATACAGCAATTATTTCAAAGTTATTGCTTCTCAAAGCTGCTAAGATTTAAAAACGTCAATTTAAATCATATACTTACTGTCACATTTGTATCCAATAAAACCTTTTTTACAGCCATATTCACAACGACCGGTGTCCCGATGACAAGCGCCTTTCAAACAGCCCCAACATGGTTCAGTACATCTTTCTCCATAATGTCCACTTATACATTCTATAATTAAAAAATATAATAGGAAAAATTACTTTCTTCCTTTAAATATATTTACACATTTCGAGAGAGATAATTCCGTTGTAAATACGGGATATCCTCAAAATTATAAAATCGCTTACAATCTATAATATTAAAAGTTTATTCTTCATGACTTTGATTTTTCTTTCCATGTTGATTCTCGCCATATGGTGTGTCTATATGTAAAGCTGAGTATGAATATTCTAAAAAGTATCAGGATATTTTATCAGAACAATATTTGTCGATCCATATTTTCAAAGCAACATCAAACGTTAGGAAATTGTTTACACAGAGAGAGCTTTTCCCAGATTTAAGCACATGCAACTCGGCATTACGTTATTCTTGTTCGTCTTATTAACCAAATCGATTCCAGAAGATTGAGGACGTGAGACAATCATAATCTCACTCACATTCTTAACATCCTATACGATTTTCTACGCAGTTAATGTAAATATTTACGGCATGAATCTGGTGTGTGCAGATAGCAAAGTTTCAGATTTTAAATCTACTGATGTGACATGCGCTTCTTTCATTTCTTTTTTGCCTCTTTTTTTTTCTCGATTTTCAATATCTTTGTTTAACATCTTAGCGTTCATTCCAAACAAATATCTCAAACACTGGAACAAGACAGTTTCACCATTCAAACCATAGTACCTCTTTATTATTCATTTTGGTTCTGAACAATAGGAAATCACCAGTCCCTCCTCTCTTCAATCAATTTGAAATACTAACATCTGCTTCAGAGAAAGCAGAGTACTTTGCTGGAAAGTTCTCTTCCAACTCTTATCGATTCATCTGGAGTACCTCTGCCATATTTTCCCCTTAGGACGGAGGCTCTACTGAGTGAAATGCACATAACTTATTGTTTCTGCTATCATTTCTAAATTATATCCCCACAAGACATGCGGAGTTGACGGGTATCCCTGAAGGCATCCTAAAGAAATTTTCTCCTAAGCTGGCTCTTGTCCTCTCCAAACTCTACAACAAATACCTCGCTACTTCTTACTTTCTAGCTTGCTGGAAGTCCTCTGTTGTTCCTGTTTTTAAAAACCCTCTTTTTTAGTTTCTTACTTCTTTTTGGCAAAGTACTTGAATCTCTAATCAACGTCGAATTGCTTTAAACTTTGCATGGTCTACTTTTGGACGAACAATATACCTACGGTTTCGCCAGGTCTACCGCCGACATGTTAAAGGAATCACTGAATTTGTCTATCAATCCCGGGCTGTGAAATAAGAATGGCGAAGATCGGACAGTGGCTCTATCTCTAAGGGGTTCGACAGGGTTTGGCATGTTGGCCTTCTCAGCAAGCTCAAGAGCTACAGTGTCATGAGACGAATATTTGACTTAATCCAATAGTTCCTAACAAATCGTATAATGAACGCCGTGTTGAACAGGCATGTTTTCAGATTATTTCATGTTAATGCAAGGTTCCTCAGAGCTCTATCCTTGAGTCATGCTGATTCTGGTTTTTATCAATGACTTCCCCTATATAATCAGTTTCCAACTAGGTATTTATGCAGATAACATAACTATTTACCCGTCCAACAAAATCATTTTATTCAAGTCAGAGAGACCCGACAAAATAAACCTGGCCACTGCTTACAAAAAAGAACTCAAACCAGTGGTTAGCTGAGACAAGAAATGGCCTGTAAATTTTAACGCCTCCAAAACCAAACTGCTTTCATTTAATCACAACAAAGACACGTCTCTGCCTGTCATCATCTTTGTTATGGATAAGAACATATCTGCTACTGTTCATGATAATATAAAGCTTCTCGTTGGAAAGATCAGAGTATTCCTTGGCAAATTCCAAAGCCAGAGTAAAAAGATCCCTGGAAATAAATGGGCAGTAATCCACAATATCAAACTGAATTAATAAACAATTCTTTTTATCGTTTACACCATTAAAACAATTTATGACATCTGTGGTATTGATCTATTGTAAAAGTCCAAGACGCAATGGATTAATACCACATATATCATAAATTATATCGGGAGTACCAAGAATTCATTTAAAACTAGGTGGTACCAAAATATATTATCTTTCACCAATAACGCGTCGCTTTCTAAATATTTTTGGAATTTAAAAGAAGTTAATAAAACTAAAGCTAGAACTTGTAAATCTTTAAATGAACCTTGCTTCTTAAGTTTATATAAAAAACTTGAAATTATCAAATTTGCTGACAAAAATCCCTATTCAACTAAAGAAGTGAATTAACTGTAAATTGCCGACAAAGTCTATCTTTTACTTTAAAATATAGTTAAATTTAAAAAAATTTGTATTACCATTTCTTATAGCTACAATTTGTTAGTAAATAATGGTCCACCCTCTACGGGTAATTAGTTGTTTATTTTATTTATTCAGCTTTAATATTGCTATGTATTGCTGTCAAGTTAGTATTATAAATATTTTATATAAATTAAAAAAGTTCCACATTTTTAATTTATCTACGGGCACCTTTACCTTTCATGGTATGAAAAAATAAATCACCCACCTCTACCGTCTGAGCTTATTTCTCTATTTAGCGCAGTTCTAACTTTTAATTGGTTAATAAAGACATATCCACAAGTCTATTTTTAATGCTGACCTTATTGTTGCCCTCCTTTAACTTTCGGAAAAGACGTAACACTTTCTTTTTAAATTTTCTTAAAAATCATTTAATCACCAGTTATTTAGCATTGACTGAAGAAGTACAATCAAATTATTGAAACATGAAAGCTTTTGTGTAACGATTTCAACATGTTTTTATTATAATTCCTTATAATAAAATAATATATATATATATATATATATATATATATATATATATATATATATATATATATATTGAAAATATATGAAACTTACTGTCACATTTTTCTCCAGTCAATCTTGGATAACATCCCTGTTCACAAATACCACGTTGGTTACAGTCTCCAAAGTTACAGCCATGACAAGTCTTGTCACAATCAACACCATAATAGAATTTTTGACAATCTGAAAAGAAAAAATTATAATATACATTTAAACCAACGCCCTGTTTATTTTTGTTTCATCAGTGTATCTATCAACTTTTCCGATTTAAAGGTACAAATAATATTCATTATTCAAAGTTTATTTTAAATAAATACTTTCATTTTTCCTTTTATTATTACGAATATTTCCACAATCTTTTTCCTATCTTCATTATGAGTGAAGTTTTAAAATCAAAAGTATGATAGAGATTTTGCGCTGGTCAAATGCGTAACTCAAATGATAGGTGTTTTCCTAGAGAAGCATGGATGTCTATATAAACCCAAGTGAGAAAAAAAGAAAAGGTTTCAGTTGAACCAAATATCTTGATCAATATATGATTTGGTGATATAAGCAAAGACTAGGTGTGTCATAAGTGGAAGGATGTTACATGTGATAAATAAGATAACAGTAAAAAAAAAACTCCATTTGGGAAATGTTATCAAAACTTTAATTAATTAATAAATTGAAAACCACTTTTGTGGCCTGGTATTGAACTCAGAACTCTTTGCGTCTAGTCACTGGATCTAACCAACGTTTTTATCTACTGGTGTCCTTGAGAACAGTAGTAGTGAACCAAAACTTGAATAGTTGACTTAAAGGGAAATAACAGAGACATCCAGGAACATGGAGGCATGGCACGTGGAACTAGAACAATCTACTTCGGTGGACAGAATAAAGAGTACGGCTCGAAATTCCGGTCACCAGAAGAAGGCCGGAGCGTACAACGGCCGAAAAGTTGTGAGTGTGGCAATGAAGATGAGGATAACAGTCCGAGTAATGTAAATAATGCAAATAATCATAATACCTCATCTCAGAGATAAAGACAGATAGAAACATGATATGAAGTAAATCAGTTATATTCCTTACAAATAATTAAAAGTACAATTAGAAAGGTTTTAACTTTTTAATCGGTATCACCCTATGCAAGGCAGTAATGCTACTAAGACACAAAGGGTTAAAAATGGGTATGGAAGACTTGGGAACAGAAACAATAATGATGAGAGGAAAGAGCAATCAGGAGTACAGCAGATAGCGATTGACATTGGATTTAATTTGGCTGGAAAGCATGGAGCCGGAAGGGACTTTCACAAGCGAGAAAATAAACTGTTTGCATAGAATTTACGGCTATATCTAACCAGCTCAACTGTAAATTGATGAGTTCTCGACGCCAGTCTACTGCTGCGCTTAATTTCAAAAACTCCATAGCGAAGAGTTAACCCGAACAATTACCATGAAAGTATTTATAGAAAAGGCAGAGGGAGGCAACCTTATGGCAGATCAGATAAGCCGGCAGATAAGCCGGCAGATAAGGACCGATAATATTGCTGATTTTTTTGGATTTTATCAAGGAGATCAAAGGAAATAGAAGAGCACCGGGCCATATGTGGGAGTAATATTCTAAGCATTGGCGAATGGAAGACTTATAGATGTGTAAGATAGATTCTGGAGAGAAAAAATTGTCTCGCACGACACAGCGAACCAACTTTCTTAGCATCTAACCCAGCAATGGATTCAATATAGTCTATCCACTTCATGTCTGCTGAACATGTTAGCCCGAGAAGGCGCACCGAGTCATTTTCCTGGAGGTTAACATCAGTCATGCTGATGAAAAGCGGAAAGGGGTCTCAAAGATAATTAAAAAAGAGTAATTTTAATAAATAGCAGGAGCACTGGGCCATATATGCTCGCAATATTCTAAGCATGGACGAATGGTTGACTTATAGATATGTAAGATAGATTCTGAAGAGAAAAATTGTCTAGCATGACACAATGAACCAACTTTCTTAGCAGCATCAGCCATGCTGATGGAAAGCGGAAAGGGATCCCTCAGATGATTAAAAGAGAGTAATTTTTTGGAGGCGTTAAAATTTAAAACCCATTTTTGTCCCACGCTTCCCCCACACACACTTTTAACGACAGACTTGACTTAAATGATTTGAAAGATGACGATAGGTTCCTAGCCAGATGAGGACCACATTCTAAAAAGAGTTTGGAATTTATGATCTATATATCTTATTTTTGGACGTGTATCGCACAGAGAAATAATCCGAAGACGCTTGTGCAAAGATAAAATTCCAACACATTTTCGTGTCTACATTAGAGCTTCATTAGTAATATGAATTTCGAAGAGAGAGATGTAAAATTGGAAAAATGTGTGTTAAACAAAAATAAAAGAGCTAACATTTTTTTCTGTTTTGTCTGCTATCCTTAGAGGAATTGTTAATGACACTTATAAATGCGAATAAATTATTTCTATATATAATTAATATTAGACTTACGATCACATTTGATACCGACAAAATGACCTTTGCACCCGATAAGGCATATACCATCTTGATCGCATTTCCCTTGTGCACAATTATTGCAGACATAATGACAGTCATTGCCAGCATATCCAGGGGTACATTCTACAATTAAAAACGAATATTGGTAAAAAGCATATCAAATATTAATTTTACATTGCGAGTTTTTCTTTTATAAAGGCGAAAGCTTCGTATATCAAAAGTATAAATCCCTTAGCGAGTTTCAAATTTTCAAGAAATCATCAAAAACTATCTATATAGATATAGAGAATATATATATATATATATATATATAGAGAGAGAGAGAGAGAGAGAGAGAGAGAGAGAGAGAGAGAGATGTAGAAAAACAGAAGAGATATTCTTCTATTTCTTCTAAGCCTAATAAATTTATGATCTCTTTTCTATACTTTTCTATTCAAGTTAATAACAGAGAATCTGAGGAAATCTTCCATTTCTTGTAACCTACATAAATATATACCGTCAATTCTATACTAGGTCAATAGATAATTCGCCCTTGGTCATATGCGACTTTGCTGTAGAAATGTTTCAACAAATGGAACATTTCCATAATATATTCATCAATATGGCTGTCTCTTCAAAAACAACAATGTTAATGTTACATTTGCTACTTTCATATAAAATGGTTGAATTAATATTGAACAAACAACATTGTCCTTCTCCTAACATACAGTTAAAATGATCGAGTGCTACATCGAGGCTGAAATTGTTTTAACTTCAGCCATGTAATACAGAAAATATAATACATGCTTTCTCAAAGTTATTGTTTTTAATATCGGCTGTGAAGCTGTGATACGTGCTTTCTTTTTAAGAACGTGAATTGAAAGGATTTACTTACTATCACATTTGTGTCCAATAAAACCTTTTTTGCAGCCATATTCACAACGACCGGTGTCCCGATTGCAAATTCCGTTCACACAGCCCCGACATGGTTCAGAACATTTTTCGCCATAATATCCACGTGTACATCCTATAATTAAAAATAGAATAACAAACATTAGATTCTTGTTTAAATATAATTACATATATCAAAAGAGAATTCCGTTGTAAATACAGTACATCATCAAAATCCTCTAAGCACTTACAAACCACTGTTCTAAGTGTTTATTTTTCAAAACTAAGTTGACTTTGACGTTTCTTTCCATGTACCTCAATGTGTTTTTTCATGTTTGGAAATTCTTCTTCATTTTTCCTTAAGCTGTCTGCAGCAAAAGCCGGGATCTAAGTCGGACTACAAGTAAAGAAGATCATAGAATAAAGGGAATTCCTCCAAGAAGCTCACGGAGAAAACAGTGTGGAAAAGCTTTGTCGCAGTGATAGGGAACTTCCTTGGGGATCACAAGGCCGAAACCTTTACGGAGCTTGTTGAGACCGTAGTAAAAAAAAAAAAACTACGGCAAAATGGATTGCAGGATGTCAATCAAAGTTCATCTTGATAAACTCAAGAAAATCATGGGGGCGTACACAAAGGAGCATCTTGAGCGCTTCCAGCTGGATACACTGGACTTTGAACGATGCTTTCAAGGATCGTAAAACGAAAATATATTTGTGGGCTGATTCCTAATAGTAATTTACAATATAAGCGTAAATCGCGAAAAACTACTCACTTCTAAATTGTTTTGTTGTCTCTCTTGTTTAATCCTTAGAATAAACACTATTTTTGAATCATGTTGTTTTGTTCATACTTTGTTTGAACGAGAACTGGATGCCCGTTTTCCCAGTGGGAAGAGGTAAATTTCAGAAATATCATTATTCTGGTCATAAAAGCAACGTTTGAAGGAAACATTAGCCATTTTTCATACTTTCTAAACATAAGCAAATAGGAAATAACAGTTGCTATCCAAGGACAAAATCGTGTTATTGCTGGCACTAAGGAGAAGGATAAATCGATATTGCAATGGGGGATGAGAGCTCGCCCGAATTCTTGAAAACATGACATACAGCTGTCAATTTCCAGTGACTTGGTAAAAATCATTCTGTCAGGCAGCGGTTAAACAATTTTGCCAAGATCGGAGATCTCTCGACCATGGTTATTGAGAATAACCCCTGTGATTTTATCCTAAGCGGTTGCCTTCAGAAGTGAGTCTATAAAACTTTTGTATCGTGGTAGACCTATAACAGTTTCGAAATGTGAAAAAAATCTTAATCTCTCTCATATTCTATGAACGCTATTTCTAGCAGGAATCTGGTCTGTTCAGGCACGATGGTAGACTGAAGGGTTCAGAGGCGGACTAAGATACTTTCATGGAATGTGAGCAAATGAGGTTTTTTTCAACATAGTTTCCCTTGCGGCCCACACACTTCTTCCACTGGTTTTGAAGTGCTTGGATCCCATTGATGAAGAAGATTTCATCCTTTTGATCAAAAAATCATCAACAGCAGATATGACATCATTGTCACTGGTTTCAAGCAAAGTGTTTTTTATGTTGGGGAACAGATGATAATCATATGGAGCCAAATCAGTAGAATAGGAAGAGTTATCAACGAGTTCAAAACCACAGTCACGCACAGCAACCATTGAAACGAAGGACTTGTGCCTTGGAGCATTGTTCTGATGAAACAAAACACCTTTCGTCAGTTTTCCTGGGCCTTTGTTCTTGATAGACTTTTGTAACTGCCTCAGCAAATTAACATAGTATTCTCCATTGATAGTGTGGCCTTTTGAAGATAGTCAATATGCACAATGCTTTTTGCATCACAACAAACTGAGGCCATCAACTTCTCTGCAGATGAAACGACTTTGGTCTTCTTTGGAGCAGGTGAGGAAGATTTCCACTGCATGGATTGTCCCTTTTTCTACGGCTCAAAGTGATGAACTCACCCCAGGTTAGGATACGTTCAAGGAAACCAGCTGAATCTATCTCAAACAATGCCAGATTTTCCTGTGATCAGTCTGGTGCGCTTTTGATGAGGTGCAGAATATTCTCAACTCTCTCTTCGTGATATGCTAATACTATTCGCTATTTTATCTATAGTCAATCACCTGTCATCCATCACCATATAGTGAACGGGATCAATGCTTTCGTCGGTGGAGTCAGCCAGACCTTAGGTTATCTTCAAGACTCTCCCTTCCCCTCCTAAATTCAACTGTCCCATTTTGCAGTGTGGATAAAGATGGTGAGTCATCCCCTCATATCACCATGTCAGCTTGCATGTCCTTGAGAGCTAAACACTTTTTATGCAGGTACTTGATAACAAAACGATGCTAAATTTTGTCCATTTTCAAGAGAAATCACTACGAGTTACATTTGAAGTCTTCTTCGAACAGTCAGATGTCAGTTTACCTGGGAAGAAACTGTACAGTTATTAATAAGAAGAATTGAAATTAAAGCAAGCAAGACTTATCCCTTCTTTGTCAGCCTATGAACTTTTCAGTCCGCCCTTGTAGCAAAGTTTGAGATTTTAAATCTACATACGCTACTTTTATCAAGAAATTTCCTTTCTCTTTCGTTAACACACTTACTGAATTCCATTTGTAATGTTTTTCTTTAATGCCTTAACGTTCATTCCAAACAAATAACTCAATCGCTGAAACAAATGTAGGACGTCTTTTTTAACCATATCACTTCGCCTTTACTATCGCATTTGTCATATTTCAGATATATACATATTAAAAGAACAAAGAATATTGAAATATGATGAGACTTACTGTCACATCTTTCTCCAGTAAATCTCGGATTACATCCTTGAATACATATGCCAAGTGTGTTACAGTCTCCATAGTTACAGCCATAACAATTCTTGTCACAATTAATACCATAATAATATTTTTTACAATCTGAAAAGATAAAATTATAATAGACACTTAAACCAAAATAATGTTCAGTTTTATTTTTCTCGTTCGTGAATTTGTCAACATTTTCGATTTAAAGGACAAAGTTAATTATTCAAAAATTATTTTAAACAAATACTTTCATCTTTACTTTTAGCATTACAAATATGTCCCCAATATTATATCGTAAAATGGCAATCAATACATTTTATAATAAAGTTGAAGATATAGCATACATTGTCAAAAATCTCAATTTGCTATGATTAATCTCATTTCTTGTAAGGAGAAACAAGTTTCCACTCCTAGTCTGATTTTGTAAGATTACTATTTTTAAAAAAATGCAGCTAATTTATAATTTAATCATGAAATACTGTCATTCCCTTGAATTAATTATAAAGTTTATAGAGTTTTCATATTTAGATTTCAGAATTAAATAACCCTTACGAGTTGTTATGCAAAAATAACCAACAACCAATTAAATGTACAATTAGAAAACTTTTAACTTAACGAATTTGAGGTAACAGGTCCCTAGACTGATAAGGACCACATTCTAAAACGTATTTGGAATTTCTGCTCAGACATCTTATTTTCGATTGTCGCTCTGAGAGAGAACGAATATGAAGATTCTCGTGTAGAGATGTTGTTGTCCTGTGAGGTATGTGAATTTCGAAGAAGGCATTGTCAAATTACAAATGATAGATCATGTAGAAAAGAAACAAATAGTTTCATAGATTTCTCTCTGTTCTATCACTTATCCATAGAAAATGACACTTACAAATGCGAATAAAAGATTTCTATGTATAATTTATATTAAACTTACGATGGCATTTGGGACCAGAGAATTGACCTTTGCACCCGAGAAGGCATATACCTTCTTGATCGCATTTGTCTGCAATGCAATTAGAGCAGGCAACGATGCAGTTCTTTCCGGAATATCCAGGAGCACATTCTACAATTAAAAACGAAAAATAATAGCAATAGTACTTTGTAAGAATAAGTGTAATTTTCATTTTGCAAGTTCGTCTTTTATAAAGGCTGGACATTCTTCGATCAAAAGTGTAAATCCCTTAGAAAGATTCAAATATTCAAAAACGACAAAGATCCAGTGTTCACAACCAATATCAATTAAATTTCCGTCTCAATTTCATTTGACAAATTTTATTTCAATCTTACGGATCCATTATGAAAAAACAATATTAAAAGAAATCATGGAATATTTATTGCTTTCTCTGTCTATATTTCTGAGATGAGGTATTGTAACTATCCACACTATTCACATTGTTCGGACTGTTGTCCTCATTATTATTGTCATATTCACGACGTTTCGGGCGTTATACGCTCAAGGCTTCTTCAGGATCTGTCTATATTTCTGAGATGGGGTATTGTAACTATTCACACTATTCATATTGTTGGGACTATTGTCCTCATCTTTATTGTGATATTCACGACGTTTCGGCCGTTGTACTCTCCGTCCATCTTCAGGTGATATACGTTGGAATTTCGAACCGAATCCTTTATTTCATCTGTTGCGAAGTGATTAGTTTGTTTAAATAAAATATAGATCAGAAGGCATTATTTTTGTTGTTGTTGTTGGGTGAACGAAAACTTCTCCACAAACATTTTAATTTACTCGTATGGCACAAGGTTGTCAAACACCACAAATATAAGGTAACAATATTTTTTAATAAATCATAAAAAAGAATTTATATTACAATAATATAGAAAGTTGAATGATGAAATGACTCAGGGAATTTATACTGAGTTGCAGGATTTAAAGTTGATGTTTTATACACAAAATGTTTTTTTATGACAAGTAAAAAGTGTCTTTGTTTCGTGTGTTCAAAATGTATGCCAATGAAATGTAGGCTTTGTAATGAATAAATCAGTTCGGAATCAAACAAATTGTTTTTAAACAAATCTTTTCAGTTCAGAATTTTAATATTAGGAATACGGTAGAAAATGTCTACTTTGTCTGTTAAATTGTTTCTTTTGTCGGGATTCAAAAGGTAAAATACTTTTTTATACGATAATAGTTTTAAATTATTTGACGAAAGTAGATTCTAGTTGAAAGGTAAGTTTTCAAAGAAAGTGTTGTTCTTCCATAAAAAGTTCGTTGTAGATAATTCTTGAAAGTTTGTTGAGTGAGAGAAAATTTGAATATAAGTTGAAGATCAAAGTCGTGATTCGTGTTTAAAGAGAATTTTTAAACTTTACACTTCTGAGTTGATTTGATATCATTTATCGAGAATTCCTTGCCGAGCAATCTGTTGAATAAAAAATGTGCTGAGAGTAAGTTTTGAGCGTTCTCAAGCTAAAATTGCAAGATAAATTATTACTGATGAGAAATTTCACTGCTGGAAATAAATATCAAACAGGAATATGATGAATGAGAAAGGCATTCGGCAGCAGCGTATGTTGTAGTTAAATTCTTCTTGTCTCACTGATGAGATCCGCTCGCGTTGCTGCATTTATTTTGTTTTAGGTCATGTGACAGACTCCAAAACTTGTTCAAAAAATGTTGGCGGCAAACAAGATTGCGTAGGCGTTGTATACATTTTTACATTTAACAACCAATCAGCAATCAAGCTATAATAAAAGCTTCTGAGATCCACTTTTTACACAAAATTTGCCGTCGAAAAAACTATTATACAGAAAATGCATTGAAATCTTTTTCGACCAATAGTATTCGCTGAATCGAAAATAATAATAATAATCCAATCAAATGGAAACAGAATGCTAAACATCCACCGGATTAGATTGTTCTAGTTCCACATGCCATGCCTTTTCTGAATATTTCATTTTCTGTTATTTCCCTTTAGTAAGTCAACTCTCCAAGTTTTTTTTTTGTTTAATTCCGCTGTAGCTAGGTATTGAACTCATTACTCTTTGGGTAATGTCACTTGATTACTTCAACCAACGCTTTTATCTAGTTGGCCAAATAAAGGGTTCGCTTCGAAATTCCAACGTATATCGTCTGAAAAAGGCCGCAGAGTACAACGGCCGAAACGTCATGAATATGACAATAAAGATAAGGAAAATCGCCCGATCAATGTGAATGGTGTAAATATTTATTGCTTTGTATTTTCTTCCTGTCTTTTATTTATTGCCATTCAACTTCGATAATTGCCCAACCAGGACGTCACTCGCCTTAAGAATGGAAAGCTAATGATTTAGAGAAACAGAAGAGATATTCTTCTATTTCTTCTAAGCCTAATAAATTTATGATCTCTTTTCTATACTTTTTTAATAAAGTTAATGACATTAGAGAATCTGAGGAAATCTTCCATTTCTTGTAAACTACATAAATATATACCGTCAAT
The DNA here is from genome assembly GCA_964036315.1 of Acanthosepion esculentum. Lineage (NCBI taxonomy): Eukaryota > Metazoa > Mollusca > Cephalopoda > Sepiida > Sepiidae > Acanthosepion > Acanthosepion esculentum. The sequence goes on from OZ038485.1 coordinate 133,677,565, forward strand.
TCTATACTAATTTTTATTCTTATTAAATTGTAAGTTCTGCTTCGGTCAATAGATACTTCGCCCTTGGTCATATGCGACTTAGCTGTAGAAATGTTTGAACAAATGGAACATTTCCATAATATATTCATCAATATGGCTGTCGCTTCAAAAACAACAATGTTAATGTTGTTACATTTGCTACTTTCATATAAAATGGTTGAATTAATATTGAACAAACAACATTGTTCTTCTCCTAACATACAGTTAAGATGTCCGAGTGTTATACAAATGTTGAAATTGTTTTAAATTCAACTGTGTAATACAGAAAATGTAATCCATGTTCTTCTAGGTTAAGTAAAATATACAGCAATTATTTCAAAGTTATTGCTTCGCATATCGGCTAAGATTATTAAGATATGATTTCTTTTTAAGAACGTAAATTTAAAGGAATTAAAATATCCAAACAAATCTCAAATATTTATTGCTCTTCCTTTTCTTCTGTTTTATTTCTTGCCATTTAACTTCGATATTTTCCCCACAAGGAGATCCATAACCCAAAGCTTGGAGAGATGATAACAAAAGAAATATTCTTCCATTTCTTGTAATCCTAATAACGATTATGAGCATTATTCTATACTTTTTTTATTCAAGTTAATGACATTAGAGAATCTGAGGAAATGTTCTTCCATTTCTTCTAAGCCTAATAAATACATATCTTCTATTGTATGCTTTTTTATATTAATTATTATTATTTATATGTTGACTATTACGTCCAACTATCTAGTTGTTGAGCCCTGTTTGTCGAACCATGTAACTTTCAGGAAAATTGAAATTAAATCCTTTATTTAATCCAGGGGAGGTGAGATAGGTTGGTATTGGTCTGCCTGCGTCTACGGATATTTCTTCTCGTGCTTATTTAGCACTGTTCAGTTATTGCTCTCCTCGCTTTCACTTAATCGAAATAGCATAGCATTAAATAGCATTACCGACTCAGGGATTGGATTCTAATTCGCTGTCACCAAATTCACAAAACAACACACCTTAATCCATTAGGCTATTTTCCCATGGGAGAATTCTCAGTGGAGAATCATACATGTATGTTTCCCTGTGTGATATCTTAGTGTTCATCTCAGACAAATTTCTCAATCGCTGGAATACGACAGTTGCACCATAAAAAATATAGGACCTCTTTATTAACCATATAACTGCTGTTTTCTTATCGTAATTGTCGTATTTCAGATATATATAAATTGAACAGACAAAGAATATTGAAATTAAATGATACTTACTGTCACATCTTTGTCCAGTAAATCTTGGATTACATCCTTGATTACATATACCAAGTGAATTACAGTCTCCATAATTACAGCCATAACAGTAGTTTTCGCAATTAATGCCATAATAATATTTGTGACAATCTGAAAAAGAAAAAATTATAACACTCACTTAAACGAAAGCAATGTTTATTTTTAATCATTTTATTCATGCGTCTATAAAATTTCATTATTCAAAAATTATTTCAAAGTACTTTCATTTTCACTTTTGTTTTTGCAAATATTTCACCGATTTCTTACCTATCTTTGCTTACGTAATAATGAGTGAGGTTTTAAGAAAACAACAGGAGAATAGCCGCTCAACGTTGGTTAAATACTAAATGCAAACGATAAGTTAGCACCAGAGAAGCCAGGATGCCTATATAAAAAAATACCATGACTGTTCGAATAAAGCAAATCTCTTGACCAATATTCTTGATAATAAGCCGAGAATCATGACGTCAAGATCGATAGAATTTACTAACAAGGATTAAAGTTTCAAACTAGACGGCATTTGTTGAAGAATGGATTTAAGAATAATATACATTGAGTAATATTTCGAATTATAATTACTGAAAATGAAATGGGGAAAGACTGAATGAATCTTCCAATGAAACTCATAGATCAGTTGAAACTGGGTTATCGTTTCAAAGCATTTACAGTATTTAAGCTCCATTAGGTGTATGAAACCTGTGAGTATTGGGTCACTGAATTCAACTTAATTCAATCAGATTCATCTGTCAAGCTTTTGCTACGAGAGTGTCATGTGGAATTAATAAACGAATGAGATGCGGAAACAATTTGAAATCTTCCGATTTTCGTCCTTTTAGAAAATGTAGAAGAATGCAAAATAGATTCACTCACACAAATTACGCTGTCGCGTTCATTTCAGAAACATTCTCACAACTTTGAGTTATTAATAAGATAACCTCCTATTCACATAAAAAAACGATAAATGGAAGATGAAAACATTTACACACAGCTATACACAAACATTATAACACAATACCGAAAAATGATGCGTGTAAAAGAATTATTAAATTACTAAAGAAAAGAAAATAATATACAGAATCACATCTATATCAAGTTAATCAATTATCTCCCTTACAAATAATAAAACGTACATTTAGAAACGTTTTACTTTAATGAATTCTTGAGATGCTGATGGATCGTCAGCCAAATAAGGAAAACATTCCAAGAAGAGATTGGAATTTCTGTTCCGGTTGTTCTATTTTCGGATGCCTGACGAATAAAGAACTGATCCAAATACTCTTGAGCAAAGATTAAATTCCGGCTCATTGCCATTTCTACACTGTGTTCTTAATTAGTAATTTCGAAGAAGACAATGGCAAATTACAAAAGATATGGAAACCAAATATGAAAATGCCACACATGAACTTCTCTTTGTTTTGTCAATTAATCATCAGCGGAATTGGAAATGACACTTAGAAACTCAAATAATTCATGTCTATGTATAATTAATATTTAACTTACGATCGCATTTGGGGCCAGTGAAATGGCTTTTGCATCCGTGAAGGCATATACCATCTTGATTGCATTTCTCTGCAACACAGTTATTGCAAACATAATGGCAGTTCTTGCCGGCATATCCAGGAGAACATTCTGCAATTGAAAAAGAAAATTAGTAGAAAAAATAATAGATATTCATTTGTAAACATAATTGTAATTTTCATTTTACAATTCCGTTTCTTATAAAGGCTGGACATTGTAAATATTCAAAGTTTCAAATATTCTAAAATAACAAACAACGTTATGCAGTTTCCACGACATTAATGATTATATTTCCGTCTCAATTTCATTTTGATAAATTTCTTTTCAATCTCACGGATATATTATGACAAAAATATTCAAAGAAATTATCGAATATTTGTTGCTTTGTATTTTCGTCTTGTTTTTTATTTCTTGCCATTCAACTTCAATATTTAAACAACGAGTCGATCCCTAACCTAAACTATGGAAACGTGATAACATTAGAGGAACAGAAATGTTTTGTTTTTTGTTTTTTTCAGCTTCATAAATATATATGACTTGCGTTTTGTACTTTTTCGTACTTGTATTGAAATTTATGTTAGAGAATAGTTTCTCTGGTTCTCTTCAGATACTGCTTACGGTTTACGTGTAAATCGAGATTTTGATCAATTCATATACAATCTTATCAATGTTATTAATTTTACTGTTTCCATGTAAAACAATTGAATCAACACTGAAACTACAAATAGTTCCTCTCTTAAAATTCAATTAAGATATCCAAATGTTACACAGATGTTGAAACTGTTTTAAATTTACCTGTGTAATAAAGAACATGTAATCCATGCTATTTTAGAGCTTACAAAATATATATTATTTATTTCAAACGAATTCCTTCTCACATCTGCTAAGATCTTTTAATATGCAATCTCAATTTAAGAATGTAAATTTAAATCATATACTTACTATCACATTTGTATCCAATAAAACCTTTTTTACAGCCATATTCACAACGACCGGTCTTTCGCTCACATGCGCTGTTCAAACAGCCCCAACAAGGTTCAGTACATTTTTCTCCATAATATCCACTTATACATTCTATAATTAGAAAATACAAGAGGAAAAATTACTTTCTTCCTTTAAATATATTTACACATTTCGAGAGAGATAATTCCGTTGTAAATACGGGATATCCTCAAAATTATAACATCGCTTACAATCTATAATATTAAAAGTTTATTCTTCATGACTTTGATACTTCTTTCCATGTTGATTCTCGCCATACGGTGTGTCTATATGTAAAGCTGAATATGAATATTCTAAAAAGTATCAGGATATTTTATCAGAACAATATTTGTCGATCCATATTTTCAAAGCTACATCAAACGTTAGGAAATTGTTTACGCAGAGAGAGCTTTCCCAAAGACTTAAGCTAATGCAACTCGGCATCACGTTATTCCTGGACGTCATATTAACCAAATCGACTACAGCAGATTGCAGATTTGAGACAATCATATTCTCTCTCTCATTCTCAACACTCTATACGATTTTCTAAGTAGTTAATGTAAATATTTACGGCATGAATTTGGTGTGTGCAGATAGCAAAGTTTCAGATTTTAAATCTATCAATTTAGTTAATATTAGTCATATCATATAAGGTGCGCTTCTTTTATCAGGAAATTTCATTTCTCTTTCGTCTCACTTTATTCTCTGGGTGATGTCCTTGTTTAACATTTTAGCCTTTACTCCAAACAAATATCTCAATTGCTTGCAATAAGACAGTTCCCCTATTTATTAATCAAACGTTGTTAGCTTCTCGCTATTGCTATTTCCATGGCAAATGTTCAAACGAGCTAACTTCCATAGTTCCACCAGTTCAGACTTTCAAATCTACGACCAACCATGTCACGTAGACGCCCTCAAATCATACTCATTCCCTTTGTATTCGTTCGTTAATTAGAAACTTCCACTCAGACAGAGTCTTCCCCAGGTTTCGCATTTTATAGAACACACTCCGGACCGTACGCTACCCCCGACCATTACAATCTTAACTTCTTCTGACCTAAAATTAGGCAGGTGCGGAAAATTTGAATATCTGGGAAGTGTTCGGACAGGGGACGGTAAGTGCGACGGTGAGATCCGAAGACATATTGGGATAGCCAAAGACGGATTCCAAACGCTAGGCAGAGTATTACGAGGCAGGAGGATTTCGTTGGTAACAATGAAAAGAGTACTGAACTGCTACGTAATCTGTCCTCTGGCAGCGAATGCTGAACGAGCCCCCTAAAGATGAAGAAAAGACTCGATTCAATGGGGGTATGGTTCTACAGAAGGATGCTAAGTATATCATGGACCGAACATGTGAGCAAGGACGAGGGTGCAAACAAAGGAAGAAGCCTATACTTAACATCAGGAAGAGGCAGCTGAAATTTCTGGTACACGTAATGAAAAAGGGGGGCTTGGAAAATCTGATACTCACAGGGCGGATAGAGGGAAAGAAGGACAAGGGAAAGCAACGAGTGACATACTTAGCGGGCTTAAGCAAGTGGATGACAGAAAAGGGTCTGGGAGTAGTAGCAAAAGGATCAAACATATTGAGAACTACAAAGGACATGGGGGTGGGGGTTAGGGTGCCGTGATCGCCTACGTCCTGAAAGGACACGGCACATAAAAGAAGAAGATATCTTCATAATAGACACCTCTTCCTCTTGTCTCCTAGCTTTACGCCTTTATAACAATCTAATTCAGTAAACCTCTACCTAGAATTAAATGAACAATAGTAAAAAAATAATAATAATTAAATATACCTTCTACGTCACTATCGCATTTGTGGTATTTCAGATATGTGAAGAATGTACGACCAAAGAATATTGAAAATGGATTGTACTTACTGCTACACCCGTCTCCAGTAAATCTCGGATGACATCCTTGATTACAAATACCGAACGGATTGCAGTCTCCATAGTTACATCTGTAACACTCGTTGTCGCAATTAACGCCATAATAATAAAGTGCACAATCTGCAAAGTAAAATTTTCTTGTTACATTTGCCGAAATACAATGGCTTATGCTTCATCTTTTGTGTATATATAAGGTGACCCCCAAAAAACGGGAACTTTTTAACAATCCAATAAAACCAAGAGTGATGGAAGAAAAATATTTAATTCATAGTAATTGAAACCTTAAAACATGCCATTCAAGAAACAATGATGGAATTTTCATTTTTTTTTTTAAATTACGTCCTGTAGATGGCGTCCTCCTGTACGAATGCATTCTTGAAATCTGCTGTTGAGATTCCTCATTGACTGCTGCAACATCCCATCTGGGATATTGTGAATTTCATTCTCGTTACTAAAATGGCGAAATGTTTACTTGCTCAAGTTCACTGTCTCGCAGTGTTGCCACTTGCTCATGTCTGGCAATATGCACTTAAAAAATTTCCGTTTTTTTGGGTCACCCTGTGTGTGTGTGTGTGTGTGTGTGTGTGTGTGTGTGTGTGTGTGTGTGTGTGTGTGTGTGTGTGCGTGCGTGCGTGCGTGCGTGTGAGCGTGTGTGCGTGTGTGTGTTATATTAACGTTGGTGGTTGAAAAGAGTCGAATGCACGTGAGACAAAGATTAACCAATAAAAATCAAGCGACACATAAAGTAAAAATACCAGAATTTCTTTCTTTTTTTTTCTCCATATTTCATTCTCTGATGAAGTTTTAATAAAGGGGAAACATGTTAGATTGGTATACGTTTCCTATTTGTCCTTTAACTTTTCATATATATATATATATATATATATATATATATATATATATATATATATATATATATATATATATATATATATAATGTGTGTGTGTCGCTCTTAAGGTTCTAACAACAAATTCATATCATTATTCAGTAACTGTTTTCATAAAAAATATTTTCAGCTGCGTTGTTTTATATCTTTGGTCATTCTATTTCTTGACCTTTTACCATCTGTGCTGCATCCGATGTTTTTATCAACAAGAAACTTCTGCTTGACAAACCTCTTCGTGTTGCTATGATTTTTTTCTTGTTTAAATTTTTTCAAAGGCTCCAAACACGATGAATATCTGAAATTTACTTTGCTCTTTATTGCACTTACATCATTTAACTAAAGAACATTGTCTAGAAACTTTAGACAAAAATACAGAAGCGATGAAATTGAGTTTCATCTGAACTTACACAACAATTTTCTCTTCTAGATCGACTCACAAAAGAGTAGGACATGTATCAATAAATCATTGTTATCGCCAAACAATTCTGACAATCTAAAGATATTTTTTACTGTAAATATACCCTTAAGAGGTTGATAAACCGTAAGAAAGCAAATCAATCGATTTCACTCCATTTTGACAACTATTCATGAAAGTGTAAGGAATTATATAAATTATTTATCAAGAATTCTATGTAGAATGGACATTAAACTTACGGTCGCATTTGGGCCCCACAAAATGGCCTTTGCACCCGTGAAGGCATATACCATGGTCATCACATTTCTCCTCAATGCAGTTATGGCAGGCAGAGGTGCACTTCTTTCCACTATGTCCAGGGGCACATTCTACAATTAAAAATGAAAATTGATAGAAAATATATCAAATATTAATTTGTAAAAATAAGTGTAATTTTCACTTTGCAAGTTTGTCTTTTATAAACGCTGGACATTCTTAGATCAAAAGTGTAAAGCGGGTTTGTTCACTGATTAAATTTCCGTCTCAATTTCCTTCGACAAATTTCTTTTCATTCTCACAGATAGATTATGAGAAAAATAGTCAAAGAAATCTTCAAATATTTATTGCTTTATCTTTCTATATTTCTGAGATGAGGTATTGTAACTGTTTACACTATTCACATTGTTCGGACTGTTGTCCTCATCTGTTTTGTCATCTTCACAGCGTTTCGGCCGTTGTACGCTCCAGCCTTCTTCAACATCTGTCTATATTTCTGAGATGGGGTATTGTAACTGTTTACACTATTCATATTGTTCGGACTGTTGTCCTCATCTGTATTGTCATCTTCACAGCGTTTCGGCCGTTGTACGCTTTAGCCTTCTTCATGTCATATACATTGAAATTTCGAACCGAATCCTTTATTTCGTCCACCAGGGTAGATTATTCTAGTTCCACATGACATGCCTTTTCTGAATATCTCAGTTTCAGTTATTTCCCTTTAATAAGTCAACTCTCCAAGTTTTTTTTGTTTAATTCTGTTGTGGCCCGTTATTGAACTCACAACTCCTTGGGTCATGTCACTGGATTACTACAACCACCGCTTTTATCGAATGGGCCAAATAATAAAGGTTTTGGTTCGAAATTCGGTTAGATTCATCTCCGAGTTCATTAAAAATAGACACACAATATAAGTTATTTCTCTTCATGTTTGAAAATGTGCTTTCTAATTCAGAATTTGGATTTAAAATATCTACTTACTGTCACATTTCTCTCCTTCGAAACCCTTTTTACAGCCATAGACACAACGACCTGTGTCACGTTCACATCTGCCGTTCAAACAACCATAACACGACTCTGTACATTTTTCGCCATAAAAACCACTTGTACAGCCTTTAATGAAAAGTAAATTGAAAAATTCATCAGCTATTTTTTACAAGAATTTAGACGCAAAGAATAAATCAATATTTTTTCATTATATATAGACTCTCTCCGAAGGTTGTTGACTACTTTGCTGATCATTGACAAGTATTTTTTACTGAAAATCCTTGCCATAAAAACACATCCACAGCTGCCTGATCCACTTAGCTGATCTGTCGTCACGGAAAAAATGTACAATCATTGTAATTCTTAAGTCTTGTGAATTGAATAGTCTGTCCCAAGCGAAGATAACGACTATATGTTTTTTTTATGCACGATGGGATCATTTGACTTGATTTTGTTGACTGAGATTAAAAGTACGAACGTGTTTGTATCTTGCCGGCGTTTGTTTTTGTTTTTTTGTTTTTTTTGGACAGGACATCCGACAGCCAAATGAGGAAGTTGTCTTCGGAAAGAGAGAATACTCTCGCAATATGTCGACATTTTATCAAATCAAAAGAAAAGACTTACATTCTTAAGTCAGTATCAAATGCGATAAATTACCTTTTAATTATCCACCAGAAAACAAAAAATCTTCTAAATCCACTTAAAACTTGAAAAATAAGGCTAAAAACAACGATGCCTAATTTTATAAATTTTTTCAAATTATAATTTTATAGTTTTAATTCCAATGTAAAAGATTAAATTAAAACTGAAAATAAAAAATTAATTTAAAATACTTTGCATGTGTTTCCTTCTCGATAAAATCTATTGATTCGTTAAATTTGTCAAACTCTAATTCAACCTTTTTATACCAATTTTTTCTTAAGCAATATATGCTTTACTTAAATGATAATCGACGTCCATTACTCAGTTTAATAAAAGTTTAATTATTTGGATTTGAAACAAATATTTTTTACGTTTTGCTTAAAATATCGTAAAATATGCATATATTTTTTAAATACGGATGGGTTCATTTTAAATGGTAATACTGTAAATTCTGATTTCAGTTAAAAGTTCGTGGCTACAGCTTTTTTTTTATTTGTTTTCCTTTTGTTTCTTTATTCTTTTTATTTTTTTTAACACTACGAGAAACACCTAACCGAACCCCTGCCTCCGTTGACAGGTGACAGCACGGCAGGGTGGACAAACATGACAAAAAAGATATATTAGTTATTCGCTTAGAAAAAAGTTGATATTATGTGTTAAATGTATTGTACATTACTTTCCTAAACATCAATGCGTTTGTATGAATAAAACAAAATTCCATATTAAAATAGTTTGCTTAGAATTTTGTTAAACTTCCATGACTAGCAAATAAAGTTTCAGTTAATAACAATTAGTTTACTGGATTACTCGAAACATCATGATAAAATTAAAATTTTTAGTCCTGAAATGAGAAAATGAAAATTTGAAAATCTTCTAAACATTAACATTTTCTTATTCGGAGATTTTTTTTTTTTAATTTTCAAATAAAAAAATTTACTTTTTAGCATTTGACAATTTAGGATAAATGATTTAGAATTATATTGTATTATCAGAAGACTTAAGTATATCAATAGATAGATAGATAGATAGATAGATAGATAGATAGATAGATAGATAGATAGATAGATAATGAACAGACTGAGATAGATAATGAACAGACTAAGATAGATAGATAGATAGATAGATAGATAGATAGATAGATAGATAGATAGATAGATAGATAGATAATGAACAGACTGAGATAGATAATGAACAGGCTAAGATAGATAGATAGATAAATAGATAGATACATACATAGATAGATAGATAGACAGACAGACAGATAGATAGATAGATAGATAGATAGATAGATAGATAGATAGATAGATAGATAGATAATGAACAGACTGAGATAGATAATGAACAGACTAAGATAGATAGATAGATAGATAGATAGATAGATAGACAAACAGACATAGATAGATAGATAGATAGATAGATAGATAGATAGATAGATAGATAGATAGATAGATATATAGATAGATAATGAACAGACTGAGATAGATAATGAACAGGCTAAGATAGATAGATAGATAGATAGATAGATAGATAGATAGATAGATAGATAGATAGATAGATATGAACAGACTGAGATAGATAGATAGATAGATAGATAGATAGATAGATAGATAGATAGATAGATAGATAGATAGATTGTATCTCTTAAGGAACAAAATGAATAAAAAGAGACAAGAGGAAAAGTTATCTGTTGCACGTGCTTATATACAAATGCAAGGTATTCACTTGTTTATCAAGGCTTTTAAATTTGAGATTGTTCATCAAGTGGTTGAAAAGTCAGTTAAACTGTCGGAATTCAAAGTTTGCCTCGCTTTAGTATATAAACACGTGCAACAAAATAAATCTTACATTGCTTTGATAAAGTCGGCTAAGAATAGTTTTTCCTCTTGTCTCTTTTTATTGATTACATATATATATATATATATATATATATATATATATATATATATATATATATATATATATACGATTCTTTCTTAAATGAAATAAAAATTTAAAATATTTCATTAATTAACGAATAACTACTGAATGTTTCATTAAAAATTCGATAATAATTTAATTACAATTTAATTACATCTAGGCATTTCAACAGTAAAATGATGAGACCTGATATTACGATCAAATTCGAAAAGTCTATGTACTAAAGAGCAAAGCTCCTCAGAACAATTCCAATGGAAATATTCATAGAATTCTACCAATATTACCAATATTCTTGCTTGCCCGACAGATATGTCACCATCAATGATAGGCCGTCATTGTGGCTTTATCAGTCGTCCTCTTCACGTTTCTTTGCAGGTTGCAGTTATTCAAACGAAACATAGTCTATCGTGAACTCTTCCCGCTTCGAAGCTTCTCTGAATTCGACAAGGAAAGAAGCGTAACAAATGATGATCTTCAAATGTATTCGGAAAACCCGGATGAGCAGCATAGTGATATGTCTGATAGATTTATCGATCATCTTTTTCCCTTAAAATACACGCTAGGTGGTCAAATCCATTATACGATATCAAAAATAAGGAGACAAGAATAAAGGTGGGGAAGTTCTGCTTTCACTCCGAAATGTCATACAGCTGAGTCCAAAATAAATAAATATATATATATATATATAAATAAATATATATATATATATATATATATATATATATATATAGATATATATAGATATATATAGATATATATAGATATATATAGATATATATATGGTGACAAAAAGATTATATTGAATTAATTGAACTGCAAAGTCTGTAACTAATAAAGTTGGTTCACTGTGTCGTGCTAGACAATTTTTCTCACCAGAATCTATCTTACATATCTATAAGTCTGCCATTCATCCTTGGTTTGAATTTTGCTGTCACATCTGGTCTGGTTTTCCTGCTATATATTTAGAGATTCTTGATAAAATCCAAAGAAGAATCTGCAATTTTATTGGTCCTGACCTGGTATTTCGGCTTCAGTGCCTCCCCACCGCCGTAACGTAGCTTCCCTGTGCCTTTTCTATAAATACTTCCATGTTAATTGCTCTGATGAACTTTTCTCTATTGCACCCAGACTTTATGAATTTAAGAGCAGTAATAGATTGACGTCAAGGTCTCATCGTTTTACTTTTTAAATGTCTAGATCTAGCCGTAAGTTTTATGCTAACATTTTCTTCTGTCACACTTCTCTCTTGTGGAACTCTCTCCTGCCTTTTTGCTTCCCAGTCAACTTTGATTTTGAAAAATTTAAATGCCGTGTCAATCGTTACATTCTGTCTTTTCCATTCTTATTCTTTTATTCTCCTCTGTCCTTAATAGTAGTTTTTTTTTCTTATGCTCTTATGTTACACCCGGTAACCTCATGCATACTAATAACTCTACTAACTTGCTTGGGGTGAAATTATTTTTAAAACGTCGTATGCTTTCAGATTGTAAACTTTGATATTTTACAAATGTGCAAATGCAATGCAATCTACTTTCTATTATCAAGTGATTGAACGAACAATAAATATTAAAATTAAATGATACTTACTGTCACACTTTTGCCCGCTATATTTTGGATTACATCCTTGTTGACAGATACCAATTCGGTTACAGTCGCCATATTTACAGCCATAACAATTATTGTCACACTTATCACCGTAATAGTATTTTTCACATTCTGAAATGAGAATTAATTTTGTTGCATTAACGAAATTTTAATCTTTTCTTGTCTGTGTCAATCTTATGACATTAAACAAAATAAACGTTTATAATTCATCAAATTCTTCGTACCAATATTACGAATTTTCCCTTTATTACAACTGCCTTTTTACAAACCTGTTTCCCAAACGTTGTCGTATTTATGTTTCCATAGATGGTCTTTAATTAACGCTTAGAACGTTTTTAACTAAGAAGAAAGGAAGACGTTCGATTCAAAATATTACGACCAAATATTTTTTTCCGGTGGAAAATTTTACTCACACTGAACCCACGAAAGACTCACAGTTTTCACAGTGAAAAAAAAAACTACTAAGATAGTTGCTCACGTTCATCGTAAGAAAATATATATTTCGAGAGATAATCTAATGTAAATTCTTCCACTACTAAAGTAATCATTAACTTCATGAATATGAACGTCTAAGACTAAACTTTTAGATTTACAAATGAAAATTTAAATGAAGAAATTGTCTGTATTTCCGAGAGATTTCATCTTTCCCTTTACATGTCACTCACATAATTCCACGTAATATAGCTTTGTGCAAAATGTCGATGTTTCCTAAAAAACGAATGCGTCCAACCTCATATGATGGACGCATTCGCTTGTAGTTGTTTTGTTTACACGCAACAAAGCAATTAGCATCTTTATAAATATATGCTTTTCTACCTTCATACATCTACATCTTGAACAGACAATAAATATTGAAATTAGATGATACTTACTCTCACACTTTTCTCCGCTATGTCTCGGATTACATCCTTGTTGACAGATACCAATTCGGTTACAGTCGCCATATTTACAACCATGACAAGTATGTTCGCACTTATCGCCATAATAGTATTTTTCACAATCTAAAAAAAAAATCGTATTGTTGCATGGACGAAATTATTTTCTTGTTTATGTTAATAGTACGGTTTTAAAGAAAATAAACATTTATTATTCAGCAAATTAGCAACATTTCCAATCTAACATTTCGTAGAGATATTTCCAGCAATCTATTTATTACAATTACATTTTTATATGTATATTGTGTGAATTTAACATTTTCATGTTAAATGATTATAGCCATCGCCAACTTATAACTGGTCTCTCTATTAACAGAGAACTGTGATGATTGTTGGCTTCAATGACCCTAGAAACTTTGTTGTGGTTACACATATCGTTTAAACTGCACCAACACGACACAGTACAATTTTCGACATAAAAGCTATTATTCTTCATTATATGTTCATTGCTTTTGTGATGGTAGAAGGTTTGTTGATAACGTCTTGGTCGATGTTTAAATGAAGAGATTTCTGCTGAAAATACTTGACATTGTCCAAATATGATAATCTAAAGCAACTTTTGATAATAAATCCATTTTTGTTTCAGGAATAAATCTGTCTTTGTCATCTCTAAATATGAAGCTTTCTTGCAATCTTGTTGTGCCTCTATGCAAAGCATCTAAGCTAAAATTCATAACCATTAGTGTTCCTTTCCTTAATGTCGATAGATTTTAGAAATATTTTACTCTGGTTTTGTTTTGTTTTTTTGTTTTGTTAAGTTTTTTTTTGTTTTTTTTTTTTTGTTTTTTTTGTTTTTGCTTTGCAACATTACTTTGCTCTGTATATATAAATAAACGTGTCTAAATAACATTTGACTTGATAAAGCTCCTCAAGAAACGCGTCGACATAACGGTTTTTCCGCTTGTCATTTCTTTTAATATATATATATATATATATATATATATATATATATATATATATATATATATATACATGTTGTATTGAATGTTAAAGACAACATCGTCCTGCATATTTTCTTTTGAATTTTCTCATATTTTCTAATGAGACTTTTTATTTGAAAATTATATCGAAATAAATATTGTCCGTACGATAACCTAGTACTTTCGAACATCATTGTTCATCTTCAGGGTCAAAATTTTTTAGTCAAAATTTTTTAAAAACATTTGCCAATTGTCTTGTAGCGGAATCATGTTGCTACATTTTTTACAAACTAAATAAACGTTGAAATCCTTTTAATTTCAAAAGACGCGATGATGTTATAAAAGAAAAGTTGCTGCCAAATTACACACACATATGTATATATAAATGTATGTATATATATATATGTGTCAGGATAAAAAAATGGAAACATTAATAATAAAAAAGAAAAAGACAATACTCAATAATATCAGCTATGAACACAGACCCAATATGGTGATCGTCTTTGTAAAATAAAAAATACATTCCCGTCAATACAGATACACATATATAAAAATCTACATCATTAAAAAAAACTTGATAAGAGCAAATAGATAGACGATAGCGCTCAGATATATATAACATTTACGGCTTTATCGATCAATGAATTTTTTCAATTATCGATAATTTACACCAAGAACCTATCTCTTACATTGTACAATGTATTGCCAAGTATTTTCTCGAGTGAAAAAGTATCACAGACAGATAGACAGACACACAGACATCCTCTGTTATATATATATATATATATATATATATATATATATATATATATATATATATATATATATATATATATATATATATATATATAGTTCTTGAGGCTGTGTATATTAAATTTCATCAGCCAGGCCTATAAAAGGGACACTTCACTCGTTCCTTAAGTTTGATCGAGGGAATATGAGTAAATTTTTTTTCTATTTTATACTCTTTTTGGAACCTTTTATTTTGTTTTTATTCGTCAATTTGTTTACAATTAAAATGTATTTTAATCTTGTTTCAATTTTCCCTCCTTATTCGCGATTTAAAAATGTATGTGTGTGTGTGTGTGTGTGTGTGTGTGTGTGTGTGTGTGTGTGTGATAGAAATATAGTTTTAAAGTACACTGTGTATTTATGGCTAAAAGTGCTCAATATGATGTAAATATAAAAAGGACGCTTAGGCTAAAACCGTTTCATGCCTTAACGCAATATTCCTCTGCTATGTGTGTTGAGTGTTGCCTCGACTATTTATATATGCTGATCAGTGGGGTATTATAGGTAAGCTAGGTCAAGTAGTACCGGTTTTATTTTCTTATCCTAATTGTTATTGAATTGGTGAAAACGGCTATATTGCAAGTTATTAGAAAAGCCAGTAAGTAGAAAATATCGTGGGTCCAAATACGGTTATTTGTAATTATTGTATAGTGTGTTGTTCGTTAAGTTCAAACGCATTATTTATTAATGATTGCTTAGAGTATATTTTTAACCTCTTCTCTTCTAAGTATCTCCACTCTGATTTTTATATATATTTAACAGATGATATATACTAAAATTAGATGATACTTACTCTCACACTTTTGTCCACTATGTCTCGGATTACATCCTTGTTGACAGATACCAATTCGGTTACAGTCGCCATAATTACAGCCATAACAAGTATTTTCACACTTATCTCCATAATAGTATTTTTCACATCCTGAAAAAAATCGTGTTGTTGCAGTAATAACATTTTAATCTTTTCTTATTTGTGTCAATCTTATCGATTTAAATAAAATAAAAAAGTTTAATATTCATCAAATTATTCGTAGCAATGTTTCGAATATTTACATTATTCATTTATATTTATATATTTACATTTATTCATGTTTTATCTTCATTGCCAGATTTACAACGTTTTGGTCATTTCACTTGTTCCACGTGCCATGCCTCTTTCAGATGTCTCAGTTATTTCCCTTTAACTCAGTTCTCCAAGTTTTTGGTTCACCACTGCTGTGGCCTGGTATTGAACTCAGAACTCTTTGGGTTTCGTCACTGGATCTAACGTTGTGAACATGGCAATAAAGATGAGGATAACAGTCCGAATAATGTAAATTATATAAATAATCATAATACCTCATCTCAGAGATATAGAGGCCAAAGTGTTGTAAATATGGCAATGAAGATGAGGATAACAGTCCGAATAATGTAAATAATATAAATAATCATAATACCTCATCTCAGAGATATAGACAATGTTTCGAAATTTCCTTTTATTACAACTGCCTTTTCACAATCCTGTTTCCCAAACGTTCTCATATTTATGCTTCGTTGGATGGTCTTTAATTATCGCTTAGAATTTCTTTGATTACCCATGAAAGCGATCACTTCAAAATAATATCGACCTTCAAAATATGATGACTTAATACATTTACAAGTGGAAGCTTTTATTCACACTCAGATTATATTCCATTCACAATATTCACATTAAAAAAACGGAATTACCGACTCAAATAGGTGTGTTCTTTAAAATATCACGTTGATTGTAAGAATAAATATTTCGACCACTGAAGTAATCATTAACTTGACGAATTTGAGGCTTTCTGAGACTAAACTTTGAGATTGAAAAAGGGGAACAAAGCAATTAACATCTCTTATAAATATATGCTTTTCTACCTTCACATATCTACTTCTTGAACAAACAATAAATATTGAAATTAGATGATACTTACTCTCACACTTTTCTCCGCTATGTCTTGGATTACATCCATGTTGACAGATACCAATTCGGTTACAGTCGCCATATTTACAACCATGACAAGTATGTTCGCACTTATCGCCATAATAGTATTTTTCACATTCTGAAAAGAAAATTAGTATTGTTTCTATAACGAAATTTTAATCCTTTTCTAGTCTGTGTTAACGTTATGACTTTAAAAAAAATTAAAAATTATTATTCAACAAATTATTCGTAACAATATTTCCAACTTTCCTTTTCCTATCACTGCTTTCTCACAAACCTGTTTCCCATACAGTTCTCATGTGAATGATTAATTAGAATGTCTTTGATTATCGCTTGGAATTTCTTTGAATATAAATAGAAGACGATCGCTTCCAAATATTAAAACCAAATAAATTTTCAAGTGGAAATGTTTACTCACACTGAGATCACTCTGCATATACACTCATAGTTTTGCCAGTAATTTCGTGAATTTTAGACCATTTTTAGAAGGTCAACAAGCTATTAACCTCACTTATAAATATATCCTTCCTGACATCATGTATCCAGTGATTAAACGGAGAATAAATATTGAAATTAGATAATACTTACTGTCACACTTATCTCCGCTATGTCTTGGATTACAACCTTGTTGACAGATACCAAATCGGTTACAGTCGCCATATTTACAGCCATAACAATTCTTGTCGCACTTTTCGCCATAATAATATTTTTCACATTCTGAAAAGAAAATTCGTTTTGTTGCATTGACGAAATTTTAATCAATTCTTGTTTGTGCCACTGTTTTGGCTTTAAACAAAAATGTTTAATATTCAACAAATTATTTGTGCTAATGTTTGCTACTTTCCTTTTAATATCACTGACTTTTCACAAACCTGTTTTCAGATTTATGCGTCCTTAGATTTAATTATCGCTTAGAATTTCTTCGACAAGTAAGAATGAAGATGACCATTTCAATCTATTATGATCTAAGATATTTCCAAGTAAAAAGCTTAATTCGCGCATAAATTATACATACACTTCCCATTTTTGCCAGTAACTGTATATTTCTGAATGATTTTCAAAAAGTCAACAAAGCAACAGATTGCGAAGGATTCAAATGTAAACTTTATAAAATTACAAGGAAAGATTTCGACATTATATTATTTAATTTCGAATGTCCTATCCACTTTACGAAGGCGGCTATCATTTTTAACAGTTATAAGGAACGAAATACATGTTAGACGCTGATGGATTCGTTGTAAAAAAAAAATTTTAATTTAAAAAAAAGGTGAAATAAAGGAGGAAACGAATTCTAATTTATCTATTTATTACAGAAATATATTTAAAAAGTAGGTTCATTAGACTGTGTTCGTATTTAACAAATAGTAACGAAACTGCGCTTAAATGGGTTTCGAGTCATGTCTTTGGAAAATGACATCCTCACGAACAATGTCTTCATGCCAATTGTAAATGAATCCCCAGTAAAGCTTTCTTGCAATTGTTTGAGTCGATGAATTATTGACCATTTATACTCTTACATCTGCATCTATGCGGTGTACTAGTTAATTATTACTATTTACATATTAAAATGTTTCTCTGTATATCTGAGATAAGGTATTGTAACTATTTACATTGTTCGGACTGTTGTCCTTATCTTTATTGCCATATTCACGACGTTTCGGCCATTGTACGTTCTGGTCTTCTTCAGGTAACATACTTTGGAATTTCGAACTGAACCCTTTATTTAGTTCTCTTTAGTAGATTGTTTTAATTCCACGTGCGATGTATTTTCTGGATATCGCAGTTCCAGCTAATTACCTTTAGTAATTCAACTCTCCAAGTTTTTGCATTGGACAGATATTGAACACACAACTCTTTGGGTCAAATCACATTTTGGAGTACTTCAACCAAAGCTTTTACCCATGTGTCCTTGGGTTCGAAATTTCAAACGTATATCACCTGAAGAAGGCCGGAGAATGAGAACAACAATCCGAACGATGTAAGTAGTTTAAATCCTTCAAATGCTTATACTTTGTCAAGTCTGTGATGTATATTTTTCAAAGTTCTGTGCTGATTAATTATCGATTTATTCATTGATTTTTTATGTTTGGCTGGATGGAGTCCATCATTGATTAGCCTAAGTTTACAAGTATCTTAAGATGGACATGACTAGACACTGAACTTGCTTTACATTTTCTTCTGCCTGCTTCATGTGTATCTTTAATACATTTAATATTTTTGTGTTTAACGATTACAGCGATAATTAACTGACAAGTGATACTTCTGTTAACATAGAATGTGATATCTGTCTATATTTCTGAGATGACGTATTATGTACATTATTTACATTATTCCGACTATTGTGCTCATCTTTGTCGCCATATTTATTACAACGTTTCGGCCATTGTACGCTCCGGCCTTCTTCAGGTGGTTGGAATGTCGAACTGAACCCTTTATTTCGCTCACTGGGGTAGACTGTTCTAGTTCCACGTGGCATGTTTAATGGATGTCAGTTATCAGTTATCTCCTGTTAATTTTCCCTCTGAAAGTTCTACACTGCCTTAACTGCTAGATCCAGTGACAGGACCCAAAGAGTGTGAGTTCAATACCCGGTTAAGGCAGTGGAGAACTTATTTTATTATTCTTATTATTAGCTTATTATTCTTTTTTCTGAAGGTAAACTCTTTGACCTCCACAGTCGGCATTAATTTCATGAATCTGATGCTTTCAGCGAGAAAACTTTGAGATTTACAAATCTAGACTACGACAAATATTCTACTTCCATAAACATTTCATCTTTCCGTCTCACTTGCATCATCTCATGTGAGATAAGTTTTTGTAATATTTCTACATTCACTATAAACTGTGTCAATCTCTGTAGCAAGACGCTCGTTAAAGTTATTAACCTCTTATAAATAAATCCTTTCTGTCATCATGTATCTATAAACTGAACAGAAAATAAATACTGATATTAGACAATACTTACTATCACATTTTTCTCCGCTATGTCTCGGATTACATCCTTGTTGACAAATACCAAATCTGTTACAGTCGCCATAATTACAGCCATAACAAGTATTTTCGCACTTATCGCCATAATAGTACTTTTCACATTCTGAAAAGAGAATTAGTTTAATTAACAAAATTTGAATCTTTTCTTGTCCGTGTGAGTTTTATGATTTTAAACAAAATAAACTTTTATAATTCATCAAATTCTTCGTACCAATATATTTCCAACTTTTGCTACCTTTTCACAATCCATTTTCTAGGCCGTTCTCATGCCTGTGTTTCCTTTGATTCTCTTAATTATCGCTTAGAATTTCTTTACATGAATACAGAAAATGACGATCGCTTCAAAATATCATGACCTAAAATATTTTAAGGTGGCAAATCTTATTCCCACTCTGATCATATTACACCCACAATTTTCATAGTAAAATCAGCCATTGTATGTATAACCTTTGGCCTTTAGCATATCATTTTCATCCTAAGCATAAAATATCTAACGTAAACTCTTCGACTGCTGACGTAATCATTAACTTCATGAATTTGAGGTCTTCTCAGAATAAACTTTGAGATTTACAAATATATACATGGAAATTTGTCTGTATTTCCAAGTGATTTCATTTTTCCGTTTACGCCTAATATAATTCCATATAAATTAACTTGCTTTAATGGCTGCCGCACCTAGTCTGGGATTCCTGTTATATACTTAGAGATCTTTGATAAAATCCAAAGAAGAATCTGCAATGTTATTGGTCCAGACCTGGCATCTCTGCTTCAGTCACATTCCCGCCTCCGTAAGGTAGCTTCCATGTGTCTTTACTATAAATAATTTCATGGTAATTGTCCTGATGAACGTTCCTCTGTTGTATCTAGACTTTATGAATTTAAGCGCAGTACTAGATTGGCGGCAAGGTCCCATCATTTAACAGTTTCTGTTGCACTTGTGCACTTCGCATTTGTGGAAGTCTCTCCCGGCTTCTTGCTTCCCAGTCAACAAATTTTAGACGTAATGTCAATCGATATCTTCTACCTTCTTAATTCCTGTTCTTTTATTTTTCTCTGTCCTTAACAGTGAACTTTTTCCCCTAACACTCAGTAGTCTCCTGCGTCTTATTGGCTTTATTGCCTTACTTAAGGTGAATTTTGAATGCGTTAATCCTCATATGACTGCTGTATTCGTTCGTTGTTTGTTTGCACGTATCAAAGCGATTAACAGCTCTTCTGAATAAAACTTTTAGGTCTTCACCTATCTCCAGATTGAACGGATGATATATACTAAAATTGAATTATACTTACTCTCACACTTATCTCCGCCGTATCCCGCATTACATCCTTGTTGACAGATACCAATTCGGTTACAGTCGCCATATTTACAACCATGACAAGTATGTTCGCACTTATTGCCATAATAGTATTTTTCACAATCTAAAAAGGAAATGGTTTGTTTCATTAACCAAAAGTTTAATCTTTTCTCATTTGAAGTAAAAAAAAAAAAACTTTCAAGAGTCTACAAATTATTCGTATCATTATTTCCAACAATCTTTGTTCTATCTACCTTACCAAGTCTGTCATTTTTACAGAGATAGACTATATGGAGATAAACTCGCTGCTACTTTGCCTCTTTATCTACCAGTCATGATTGGCATGCGAGCTACCATTTCTATTTAGTATTTTTAACTCATGTACGCGCTGGTTATCGTTAGAATATTATTCATAGAAATTTTTTAATATTTTAATTGCAATATTAATTACAATTTCTTTATGTTATGTATATATGTTATAATATGTTTTACTATGTAGATATAATTCCAAATTAAAATTTGTACGATGTAAACATTTTAGTCGATCTACATGGTGTTTATCGCTAGAATATAAATAAAACAAAAAACTTTTTATATTTTAATTACATTTTCTTTATGTTATGTTATATATATATACAAATATATATAAATATATATACATATATATATAACATTAAGAAAACGTAATTAAAATATAAAAAGTTTTTCTTATATATATTATATATATTTTGTATAATTTTTTCTTTTATTATAATATATATATTTTATATGTATGTATGTATATATATATATATATATATATATATATATATATATATATAGATGCATATATATATATATATATATATATACATGCATATATTCATATATATATATATATATATATATATATATATATATATATATATATATATATATATATATATAATATATATATATATATATAGTACAGGTTATAAATCCGTTTGTGCATAATCCAAGTGGATCCTAGTAATATTAAATAATAAAACTGATCCACAAAAAGAGCTCATTGTATTTATTATAACAGAGCATATAAATTAGAAAACAAAATCACAAATTACCTCATATGGTGGGGAGGTATAGATCTATTTCAACCAACGAGAAGTACATTAGTCTTATTCAACCCC
This sequence comes from Acanthosepion esculentum, assembly GCA_964036315.1. Classification (NCBI taxonomy): domain Eukaryota; kingdom Metazoa; phylum Mollusca; class Cephalopoda; order Sepiida; family Sepiidae; genus Acanthosepion; species Acanthosepion esculentum. The sequence continues at coordinate 133,699,979 of OZ038485.1, forward strand.
AGTGTATAGACTGCGTTCGTGTCGGAATTTGAAATTTATAATTAAACTTTGACAGCAGTCGAAAAATTGATGCAGAATTTATCCATTGACGTATCAGTCAGGCGAAATGCCCGAGAGTCGGTTGTAAGGGGGTGGGGGTGTAGGTATTATCCTTAAATGGAAGATGTTTTATAAAATTAACCCGGACATTGACCTTATGATATTAAATTGGGGTTATATGATGAATGAAGTGTTAAACTGAAAGTAAAAGAGGGCCGAAAAGGGAATTTTATAAGTGAGAATATGATTAAAGAAATTTTATATTAAAGAATAAAGAAATTTTATATTAAAGAATAAAGAAATTTTATATTAAAGAAAAAATATTTTAGCCGATATATATATATATATATATATATATATATATATATATATATATATATATATATATATATATATATATATATATATGTATGTATATATATATATATATGTCATGAAATGTATTATGTAGATATGATCCCAAATTAAAATTTCTACTGTGTAGTTATTTGTTTCCTTTTAGATAACAAACCAAAATAGCACCATAAACTCTTCAAAGACGGCTGTAAATAATAACTTAATTAATGAATCTAATACCTTCAGATAGAAATCTATCAGATTTAAAAATTTAAACACGAAATTTATTCAATATTTACAATTAAGACATTTTATCTTTCCATTTCTGTCCCACTTCCATCGTATCCCATGTGAGAGAACTTCTGCGCCATTTCCACATTCGCTCCAATGAAACAAGATGGCGGTTACCGTCGTCGAAACGATAATCATCTCTAATAAGCATATTTATTGTTTGCCTTTAAAATATTAAGACCAAATATATTTTCCAACGGTAGATCTTACCCACATTGAAACCGCATTAGACTCTCAGAGTTTTCGCAGTAGGAACCGGAATTGACTACTGACTCTCTTTAAAATATCTCGTTAATCCTAAGAATAAATATTTAGAGAGATAGTCTAATGTAAACTCTTCGACTACTTAAGTATTTATTAACTTCATGAATTTGAGAACTTCTGAGACTAAACTCTGAGATTTACAAATATATACACAGAAAATTGTATTTCCAAGGGATTTCACTTTTCCGCTTACGTATCACTTATATAAGTTCTGGGTTTGACGATAAACTACACCTGGCAGCAAGGTCTCTGAGCGGGAGATTGGAGGTTTCATAGAACTTGGAACCATCTTTTATTTGCTGTTATTCCCAATTCCACTCTAGTACCTGATAGGACCGCAGCTATAGGCAAATAGTGAAACCCCAAACAAAAACAAAACACCGTAAAGGTATAAAAATACATTATTATAGTAAAATTACTGGCAATATCTTTTCCTATAAAAAATTATCAACAATACCTATTTATAGTAAAATTACCAACAATACAATTTTATTGTATAATTACCAACAATACATTTTATCAGTAGCTGAAGGCAAACAATTGCGTTCAAAATATATTTAGTTGAAGGCGTAAAATTGTGTTCAAAATATTTCGATTCCGGCATTAAATTTAGGTTTATATGTCGTTAAACAAAATCAACCAACCAAGCAACTCACTTACATAACTCCATGTAAGATATCTTTGTGCAAAATTTCGACGTTTACTAAAAACGAATGTGTCCAACCTTATATAAAAGATGCGTTTGTTTGTAGTTGGTTTGTTTAAACGCAACAAAGCGATTAACATCTCTTATATTTTGTATATATTTTCTGCCTTTACGTATCTAGATTGGACGGAGAATAAATATTGAAATTAGATGATACTTACTCTCACACTTTTGTCCACTATGTCTGGGATTACATCCTTGTTGACAGATACCAATTCGGTTACAGTCGCCATAATTACAGCCATAACAAGTATTTTCACACTTATCTCCGTAATAGTAATTTTGACAACCTAAAAAGAAATTTTGTATTGTTGCATTAACAAAATTTTATTTTTTCCTTTTTGTGTCATTCGTATGGATTTAAAGAAAATTAACTTTTATTATTCAACAAATTATTCGTGCTAATATTTCCAACTTTCCTTTGCCACAGACTTTTCACAGACCTGTTGTCCAAACGTAATAAAATGTAATCAGACATTTAACGAACGCCTACAGTAGTCTTTCTTCGGACGTTTCTACAAACTGAGTGTCTTCATGGGTCGGCCGTTAATTTCACCGATATCATCAACAGTAGTTGAAACATCAATACTCTTTCTTAATAGTGGATTTGCAACAAAATTCTTCAGCTTAAAGGATTTTTGTTAGTGTTTCCGCAAATGCTAATAACAGTGATCATCTGACTTCGAATAAGTAAGGAGATTGCTATAACCTTGAGAAAGGCATGAACCCATCTCTTCTCTACCCAGCTATGGCTTCGAATAGTAAAACTTGTATCATTAAATCATTATTAACTCCAGTATAAAAGAATTCTTTCAATTTAAATGAGTTAATAAGCCGTAGAAAATGAATCAATCAATAAATAAAAAAAACAGAAATAAACAAAAGGTGATTTCTATTTTTAAAGCTCCTATAAGGGGAGGTTGCTATGGACGAAAGATTTATTTTCCCCATATTCATTTTCCCCATTATGGGCATTATTATATCCATGATATAATAACACTGTAGTTCACGAACGGGGAGAGACGGAATGGCTGAAAGGAAAAAGAATGACAAACATGATTTGTTCTCAAAGATATTAAGACATATAGAAAATTATATCTAGATATATACACATACGAGAAGAAAAATATATTGCATATATCTACACAGGATAAGGATAAACAAAAAGGAAGGGTTTTATATATGATATGGAGATACTCTTATGTCTGGAAAAAACATTTTTAAGCCCCCAGGTTCAAACGGACCGGATTCATCTATTATGTCCCAGACGAGGATATATTCCTTGAACGGGAAACAGCGAAACTTGGGGTTTCCCAAGCTGGAGTCTCTTTCTATATCTGTGAAAGATATATTTCCAAAAGGAAACGGCCCCATGGACTTGTAAGCTGCTGGGGATGCAGAAGATTTAGCCTCTGCTCGGACCATGTGGGTGGGTGCTAAAGAAAATATCCTTTCGGTTTGGCTACTGTAAACAAAATTGAATTTGACTGCAGCTTTCGTCACTGCATAGAGTGACGTCGCTGAGTGGCCGTCACATAACCCACTTATTTCGATCAAAGGAAGATAATCGCCTTTTGTATTCCTACATTCCTATTTTTCTTCGCAATTCTCTATTCATAAAAAGAGACATCAGCAGATTATTACTAACACAATTTTGTTTAGTTTCTTGTACAAATATTATTCACATTGTAAGTATTTATTTTTAAAAGTTATTATTTTATCCCCCCCCAAGACACATTCTGCATATGGGAACTAGTTATGACTTCATAGAGACTTTGAGGTATTACGGTGGTTGCAGAAAGAATGGTAAGAATATTGTATAGTTTGTTGGGTCAGTAATTGTGGCTAGCTAGGTTTAAGATAAGATAGATGATGACCAGCCTTACCCCCCCCCCACACACACACACATACACACACCCAATTCTGGCTTTCTGCCACATTTTTATATTAATACAAAAACAGTTGAGGCGTAGTTAATTTACTCAAGTTTTTCCATTCCATTTTAATAAGCCTCTTCTTTATTTTCCCTACCCCGTCTTCTTTTGTTTCGACACTCTAACTACCCTCTTCCGAATTCTCGGCTATTTTGAACAAAGACAACATTCAACTCATTTATGGTGGAATATGCAATGATACTTTAGATTTATATAGACAATGAATATTAAACTTACGATCACATTTGGGCCCGGAAAAATGATCTTTACACCCGAGGAGGCACACTCCATCGTTACTGCATTTCTCATCAATACAATTATGGCAAGCATAGTTGCAGTTCTTTCCTTCATATCCGGGTGCACATCCTACAATTTAAAAAGAAATGTGCTTGAAAAAATATCAAATTTACATTTGTAAAAATAAGAATAAATTTTTATATTTTCAAGATGGCGTTTTTATTTACTGAAAATCGTTATAAGAAAGGTGTACGTCTCTCTTACTATTCCACTTCTAAAATCTTATAATCGAACACGAAGAGACAGGCATTAAGTTTCCATGTATTTCTCCTTAGTTTTCTCTATCGTACATTATTTGCAAATAGAATAGACGAATTGTTAGAAAGATAGAGAAACAAATAACACAAGAGAAATTTCACTGATTTGTTCTTTCATTATAATCTACTGATATTTCTTTTGCGTATCTCTACAAAGAGGACAAAATGTTACAATGTGACAAAGAGCATTGCGGTCACCTCAATTATGACAATGTCAATAGAGGAATCCGATGACATTGATTGATGAAATAAAATAAATTTTGAAAGTTTACAAAACCTTTCCATTTATGTAATAAACATTTTAATTTCAAAGATTTCAAGTAGTTTACACTCAAAACATAATCTTGTCTTTCAAATGAAAATTTATTCATCAATTTCATATTTGTTCATATTTCTGAAATGAGATATTGTAATTATTTACATTGTTCGGACTGTTGTCCTCATCTTTGTTGTCATATCTACGACGTTTCAGCTGTTGTACGCTCCGGCCTTCTTCAGGTGATTGGGATTTAAATAAAGGGTTCTGTACGAAATCCTAAATCCCCTGAAGAAGGCCGGAGCGTATAACGAAACGTCGTGAATATGGCATCAAAGATGAGGACAACATTACGAACAATGTAAATAATGTAAACAATTTCATATTGTAGACAGGGAAGCCTTAATGAATGGACACACTGTATAAAGCGATTTTTGATTCAGAAAGAATTTGGATTTAAAATATTTACTTACTGTCACATTTGTCTCCTGCGAAACCTTTTTTACAGCCATAGACGCAACGACCCATTTCGCGTTCACATCTGCCATTCAAACACTCATGACACGACTCTGTACATTTTACGCCATAAAAACCACCTATACAGTCTACAATGAAAAATACATTGGAAAGTCGATTGACACTTCTTCACAAGAATTTGGACACAAAGAATAAGTAAATATTTTTCAGTACATGAAGACACTTTTTGTGATAGTAGAAAGTTTATTAAAGACATCTTTGGTGACGTTTCAACGAAAGAATTTCAGTTAAAATACTTGAAATCGTTCAATTCCAAATTTGACATTCTCATCTATAGAATCTTTTTAAAAATTGTCTATTTTAGATTTAGAGATGTTGTTCTTTTTTACGTCTCCGAATTTATGAAACAAAATTAATTAAAAAAATTATTTAATAAATTGTGTCGTTTATTTTTTATCTCTTCGCTCTATTCGCAGGAAGTTGTGTGTAATTTGGTTGTTTCTCCATTCAAAAGCTCCGAACTAAAATCCGTAACCTGTATATATACGAATACACCTATCTACTATGGCGGCTAGTCAATCCATGTTGCATAAACCTGCACAGGCACATGTGGGTAGCTTCAGAACCTGTGGGTTTGTAATGAAACTATGCTGAGCCCTCTTTTAAATTAAATGTTACGAACTTTACGAATTTTACTCTATTCGTTTTCATCTTACCTTGATATATATATATATATATATATATATATATATATATGTGTGTGTGTGTGTGTGTGTGTGTGTGTGTGTGTGTATGTGTGTGTGTGTGTTCTTAATTTTCAATTACCACCAATATATTGTGGCCGTGTTCATTAAAGGTTGGTTTCTTATTTTTATAATAAGGGCTTCCACCATTTTGAACCTCCTTTTTACAATGGGAAGCACGTATCACATTCATGTTCTCGATAAGTATGTTACGTATTGATGTTGGTACGCTTCCTGGGCTATCATATAAGTTCATATAACAGCGCTTATTTATTAGTCGTATAGCTGTGAAGTAGAGTAGATCCTCTAGCCTTGATTGGCAACCAGTCGAGCGCGGATATTGAATGACAGCCTACTTCCGCTAAGTCAATCATGAATCAAAAGGAGACATGATCGCCCAAACGTGGATGACGCATGGCATATAAGAAAGAATAGCCAAAAATCTTTGGAAAAAAAAAGAAACGCTATTTTAGGCAATGATTAAATTCATTCAGTTCAGAAAACAAAACACTTGTAGGCATGAAATTAAAAAAAAAATATTATAAAACTAAACAAAATGCGTCTTGTCAATCTTATTCGACGAAATATATTTTAAATAGGGATTGCTGCTCAAATGTACAAATATATATACATATATATATATATATATATATATATATATATATATATATATATATATATTATAAGAAAAAGAAAGAACAGTAAGATATAAAATCCGGTGTTCTTATTGATATTTTTATTTTTTCCAAACAGAGCTGAATGTAAATTTACAGAGCATAAATATTATAAATTAACTGATTTAAAAGTTAACTGACTTTAATTCAGTTATTTTTAATTAGTTCATTTATAATATATATATATATATATATATATATATATATATATATATATATATATATATAATGGCATCCCAAATTTCCAAGAACCGGGTCTATAAAAGCAAGTAATCTTTAGAAATCTAAAATCTATTCTGCTTATTTTTTCAATCTGTGAATGGTGATAAATTACTTTATAATATCAAAAAGAATTAAACCATTTTGATAATTTAATAAAAAACATTTATTTATTAAGATATTTGCAGATTGAAATTCTGTTCTCATTATATATCTCTTCAGAAGTCTGATGCTTTTTGCCTCTCGTGTCATCAGCTATATTATGGTTTTTTAGCCACATTCGAAATTGCAAATGTGTGTTCATTATAATTTCACTTTTTTTTCCACCAGAAAATTTATTTGTTCATAATATTATGAAGTGAGCGTTTTTCTTTCTGTTTAATGAAAGAATTTCTAAGCGAAACTTTAAAACCGTCTAAGGAAGCATAAATATGAGAACATTTAGGAATCAGGTTTGAGAATTAAAGAAATTTCTATTTTAGAATAAAAAACAAAATTCTGATCTTCAAAATGACACCAGCAGATCCAATATCTTTCTTCACCTGACATTTTTAAATTTATTGACATCAGTTCAGGCAAGAATTAACAACAGGAACGATAACAATTTTTTTAAATCTTTTCACCCCAAGCAAAGCAATAAAATCACTAAGAGGCAATGGGTTCCTGAATGTTAGACAATATGAGAAAAAACACTATTAAGGAGAACTAGAATTAAAAAGAATAGATAAGGATTGGCATTTATAATTTTGAAGATGTGTAATTTCCCATATGATCTTGTATAAATGGATGTCAGAACAGGTGGGGTTGGAGGGGTAGTATAAATATATACACATTACTAAGAGCTAAAACGGATAGGAAGTTATGGGAGACCATGATCATGTATGTCCTGAAAGAATACAGCACAAAGAAAGAAAGAAAGAAAGAAAAGGAGGAAAGAAAGAGAGGAAGAAGAAAAAAGAAAGAGAAGAAAAAGAAAGAGAAGAAAAAGAAAGAGAAGAAAAAGAAAGAGAAGAAAAAGAAAAGTTTACACGTTGTTGTACATTTAAAATTCTGAAATAAATACATACCGTGACAAGTATCCCCTGCAAAATTTGGTTGGCACCCATGAGGACATCGGCCATTTTCTGGATTACAGTGTGTGACTGCACAGTGGCCACACGTTTTCTCACAATTGATTCCGTACATACCCTTTTGACAAGCTGGGAAAAAATATTTAAAAAATGAATTATTATATGTGAATCCATAGGCGAATATTAAAAAAGCACTATTCTTGGTATCTGTACCGATTCTGGAACTTTCCTATTTTCTTTTTTTTTTCCTTTTTTTTTTAATTTTTTTTTTTTTTTTTTGTCATGCATCTATTACGACAAGATAATGAAATCTAATTTGAAAGAGAAAAATATAAAAAAAGGTCTTCATCAAATACGACGGTTGCAGTGATATTTCTTAAAAGCTACTGAGTTCAACAAACGACCAAAAGAGAATAAGAAGATTGTGTAGTGGCAACATTCCAATTAAATAGTTTGTCTTCTTTGAATTCAGCATTCGAAGACCTGGGTCTGTGCCTTAGTAATCATGGTCAGGAAATATACAACTAACGAAATACCAACACAATAATAACAAATACAATAAAGAAAACGTTAAATTATAATTACAAATTATATATATATATATATATATATATATATATATATATATATATATATATATATATATATATATATATATATATATAGTTTCTTCCATTAAGTCCTTTAATTATATTGTTAACGACTGTAGCTCATTTTTATTGTTCTTGATAAATAATTTGCTTAATGCAGACCCTTTTATATATATATATATATATATATATATATATATATATATATATATATATATATATATATATATATATATATATATAAGCGGTGATAGCACTCGTGAATATAAGATACCTTAAAACAATATTTTATTATATATATATATATATATATATATATATATATGGGTCCGCTATTTTTATAATTTTCAAACTGTGTAAACGGTCTGTTTATATTTTAACAGTATTTTATTTCGTCTGAATATATATATATATATATATATATATATATATCAGATTAAGACAATCGGAAAATCCGTCATTTAGTTGATTGATGTTATATTCAGCACTCCGATTCCAGTATTTCGTAGATGAATATCTTTTTATAATCGTTTGGTACACTTGTCGGGAGGTATCAGCAATTGAATGTCGATTTTCTCATTTTCGTTATTTTTATATGAATTAAAGGATAATTTATGCGCTTTTTATTGGCAGGAGTTTGAATTTTTTCTTCTTAGAACCTTTATGCGTGTGTGTGTGTGTGTGTGTATATATATATGCGTGTGCATGTGCGTATGTAAGCCTGTACGTGCGTGTATGCACTCATGCGTAGAATATACAAAGCTTAGCTCTGTCCGGCACAACGCCAGATTAGGGGCGGGATTTAAATGGAAGGATTGTGTTGCGCCAATATTCCAAATGCACAAGAACAATGAAATAAAGACATCAGTTAGATGAAGAAAACTAATCCAAAATGAATAAAGCATATTCTTTGTCGCAGATTTCAAATGACTAAAGTTAAACTCTAATGTTTGACGCTAATGACAAAGATGAAAAGAAGAAACTAAAAAGTGGAAAAAGAAAGCATTTAATGGAAAGTAAATAGTGTTCATCTACTAATTCAACTAATTCAACAGTCGACTTACAATCAAGAGAAACCCGAGAGGCTTATATGAAAACAATAATAATTACCCAAACATTAAACGGTTTGTCCCAAACTGTTTTTAACAATCGTTTGCAAACAATTTCTAGTGAGTTAGATTCTCACTGGGTGACCCACACATTTGACGTTGTACCAATCTAAATTGTGTCTCTATTTTTTTTATCCTTGGTTATTGTTAGGGTCGAGGTTAGGACCAAGGAAGAACAACACGAACACAAGAGTAGAAATAACGAAGATATATTACACGGAATAATAATACAAGATGTGGAAGGTGTTAGTATGACTGTCAGTCTGGTTTGGAACTACTATCGGCTCGACTCGATTTGTCTCTCTCTCTTGAGAGGCGTAGTATACATAGTGTTAGGAAGAGTTCATTCTGTCGTTATAGGTAAGGACCCATAACAGTTATACATTAAAAGCTATAGGAGACGATTCTTTATTTAGATTTTTGCTTAAGCTTTCCTGCTTCCATACGAGGGAATGTGTGTAAATAGTGGATATAATATTCCCAAAACTTTTTAATCGAATGATTTTGTTTTTTCGTTTCGCCATTTTCAAGATTTTTTATCGGGAATGAAAAATGTGATTACAAATTTTATTGTATGTGTGCATGGGTTTCCAACAAAAAAAAAAGATTTTTTTACCTGAATAACAAGTCTCTAGCTTTCCACAAAAGGTGCTCAGAACTTTTGCACATTATCTATTGTCTTTTCGAGTTCAATTATTACATGTCGGCGTTGCGCAGTTTGTGATTTATGACAATGTCACATAGGAAACAACATGAAAGTGATGTTTTCTTAACAAAACAGTTATCTCAAAATTCCTGGGCCTTGATTGAAGATCTTATTCAATTTTGGAATTCCTTAGTTTAATAATAACGGCTTCAAAACATTTCAGAATTAATAAATTAGATTTATACATGCAAAAGTTAAATTTGAAAATTTTTAAAAAAAGCCACTTACTGTTATCACATTTGGGTCCATAATGTCCTGGTTTGCATCCGTTTTCACAGGTACCAAGTTCAAAATGGCATGCATTATTCAAACAACCCGAACATGACTTTTCACATTGATATCCATACCAGCCTTGTTTACATTCTGTCAAATAAGACGTTAAACTTAAACTTTTGGAAAAACTAAATTCATAACTACCGTATTTTCCGGACCATAACCCGCGACTTTTTCTCGAAATATGTAGGGTGCGGGTTATATAATTGTGCGGGTTATATATAAATTGTGTCTTCGAACCTTGAGTAGCTGAGGCTAGGGTTAGGGGAAAATAGCTTCACAAAAACCGGTCTCCAGCGTCGAACCAGTTATGTCCAGATAGTTGAATTTATATGAGCGCGGGTTATATAAAGGTGCGGACTATAGTGCGGAAAATACGGTATTTACACTATTCACATCAGTTGGACTGTTGTCCGCATCTTTATTGTCATATTCACGACGTTTTGGTCGTCGTACGCTCCGGCCTTCTTCAGGTGATATACGTTGGAATTTCGAACCAAACCCTTTATTTCGTTCACCGGTGTAGATTGTTCTAGTTCCACTTGCCATGCCTTTTCAGTTACAGTTAATTCCCTTTAGTAACTCAACTCTCCAAGTTTTGTTCACCTCTGCTGTGGCCAGGTATTGAACTCACAATTCTGAGCCCAGTGGATAAAAGCGTTGGTTGAAGAAGATTGTGTAACGCTAATAAATATGGGTTAAGAAAATTGTCTAGCGCTAATTAAGATGGGTTAAGAAGATTGTGTAGTTCTACTTAAAATGGATTAAGAAGATTGTGTAGTCATAATTAATAAGTTAAGATGATTGTGTTGAATATTAAGATTCAAAATGATTACTTGCATTTTTTACATTATTCGGACCGTTATCCTCATTGCCATATTCACAACGTTTCGGCCGTTGTACGCTCCGAACTTCTTCAGGTGATTGTCATTTTTTACTGTACCCTTTATTTCGCACACCGGGGTAGATTGTTCTAGTTCCATGTGCCATGCCTCTTCCGGATTTCTCAGTTATTTCCCTTTAACTCAACACTTCAAGTTTTGGTTCACCACTGCTGTGACTTGGTACTGAACTCACAACTCTTTGGGTCTAATCCCGGAGTCTAACCAACCTCTTTATCTACTGGGCCATGATACAGACAGATATTCAAAATGATGTTTTTATCGGAGTTTGCTTGAACAAATGCAATGGAGTCCGACCCCCACCTTAACAAAGCACAATTAAAAACTGCTATTAAATATAAAAAATAAATTGTATAAATAAATAAAAATTATAATTTAACCTTTAAAAAAATAAGGTTTTTCATTATTGACAAGAGGATATGCACAAAATAAAGTTTCTTCTCCTGACCGATTTGTGGCATTGACAGAAAAGAAGCAGTTATTTTAGTGACAAGAGAGATCATTATTTGTACAGTGTCACCAACGTTATCGTAACAAAATGTAGCAAAGCAACTTACTTTCACAAACTACTGGGTATCGAAAATTTGCTTTACATTCTGTCATGAAGTATGGGTTTCCTTTGAATAATTTTAGAGCCATGTAATCTCTTCGAAATTTGGCACTAGATTGGAAGCTGTTATAGTCGACATCAAAATATTTTCCTTGACAGCTTTTCCACTGCATTTTGGCATTGTTCTTCCGCCCGCCCATCCAGACAACTTCTAATTTTAGTTCTGAAAAATAAGAAAATAAGATACACTCAAATGACAAATGTGCAAAATAGAGATTAAATGAATTTTCGAAACAATACGCGCTGAAATCTACAACAATATATTTTCAAGTCCAAATGTTAAAGGATATTTTAATGAATATGTAGCGGTCTCTCTAAATGTTGATATTTCATCACAACTAAAAATAGAAAATCTTTCCATTCTTTTACTACCAAAATCTTTGTGATACTAACATTACTGTTCCCTTAGCCACTAAACTGAAACTCTGGCTACTACAACCCCCCCCCCCAAAAAAAAACAGTATCCGAATCTCTTTAGCGGTTACGCAGTTTAATCGTCAAAAGAATTCGGGACTTATATATTCAAGTAAGATAAATAAAAACAATGGAGAATATATAATACAAACAAAATATCATTTAATCATAATACTAAAAACATTTAGGCACTGTCAAATCACAACTGACACGCACCAAATTTATGTCTGTAACTTTATTATCAACATATAATTACATAAAAAGGAATAACGTCTCCACTCAATATCCTGTTGTGTTTTCTGTTCCATGTTTTTCCTTATCCTTCATTTTCAGTATTAACCCAGATTATTTCTCTGCTACATTTTGGAAATAGATAGTTAAATTTACTGTAACTTGTTACGCTTTTACTTTTACGACTACAACACAAAAAACACACACACATTCATAATAGTAGTAACCCCATCCACTATTTTGTAGCAGTGAAGATATAAACTCCCAATCGCTGCAGATACTATGTGAGATGACCTTCATAGTCACACAGCCGAACATTATCACCTACATGGCATAGGCGATGATTGTGTACTACATATGATGAAAGGTGGGTTACGATGGTTGGTACCATCAAGTGTTTAGCAATTCTTCTGTCTTATTGAGAAGAGTAGTGTCAGCAGACATTGTCTTCGTTTCCAAAGCTTGAGTGAAATACCAATTGATATTGTCGGACAGATTTTAGTCCAATAAGAAGTCTTCACGTTGCTGGAACCAATAGGAAAGAAAGAAGAGATCATTGGGTTGCAGCCGGTGAGGAAAGGAGAACACAATGGCACCTCCCTTTCCCTACATAAGCGAAACCCGAACATATGACATCACTATGATTTTATTGGTCAACGTCTGTTAATAGATTTTTTTAAAACAAACGAAGTCAGCTAGACTGACCGTTGATAATATTGCGTGAACAAAAATAAAATAACATCCAAATAATTTCCAATGAATAAGAGAACAAGGACGAGGAGTCAAAGTGACCCAACAGAATAATAACATTTTTATAAATTGAAAGGGAAACTTAAGCCAAGAACATTTTCGATAAACAAATTGGGTGTGATATTATAAATATCACACCCTGTATTATTCACAGTTTTTATACGTGAGACGAGGAGAGGTAAGGACAATTAATACAGTGTTTATTGACCACAGTAGAATATAGTCATCTCTTTTCTACTGATGTTTCATCGAATTTCTACTAACAAAAAAAGGCTGTCAGCAACCACCTGTTATCTTAACTTTAAGAGAGGCAAAATGCGATAAACCCAAAACTATTTTATTATTATCTAAAATAATATAAAATTCAGTTACTTGATTACTCTTTACTACGTCCATGTGTTAAATCTAATATCTCTTATAAAGTGTGTTTCAAGGGTTCCAAAATACTCAACCGGTGAAATTGATGAAATATACTCCCGTAGTGCGTACCCCTAGGTAGTAATTGCCTATGAAGGGGTGGGCTAGGTTTAATTTCTGGTATCTAAGGTGTCCTAAAAAGAGTAAATGCCAAGTGGGTTGGACTAGTTGGGGTCTTTGGATCCATGTACGCGTCGAACTTCCATTTTAAACTCGGCCTTGATCTATATTCCATTTGAGCAGCCACTCAATTGAGAAATTTCCTTGTCCCTGAATAAGTTTTGATTGGTGAGAAAATAAAGGGATTTGCAATCCGTACCGATTCTTCACTGGTGAAAATGTACAGGAAATGATGTTGATTATTTAAAAAATAGTTTTTTTTTTTTTTTGTTCTGTGTTGTTTTTATTTTAGCTGAAAACCTGATTTATCTAATTATATTCTCTGTCTGTCGTAGTTTACGGGGAAATAAATAGGTGGCAATACTTTTGGAAGATATTATAGATAGATAGATAGATAGATAGATAGATAGATAGATAGATAGATAGATAGATAGATAGATAGATAGATAGATATGAACAGAATGAGATAAATTCAATAAAAGATCATTACACTTACCTTTCATAATTTTTCCAATCTGATCTTCTTCTACCTTTGATTGGACCCAAAGAGGCTGGGCAGATAATTTACAGCAGACATCATACTGGTTTAGAAAATGATATCCCACGGGGAAAATATAGTAGTTTTTATTTGTAGCAGGACAGTCTTTGTAGAATGTATTGCTGTAGCTGATTTTATTTTGAAGGCATATTTCAGCTGAAAAGAAATATTTTTTTTAAATTCCATTAGATTAACTGATAAGACATTTTTTAAAATAAATAAACGTATACACAGAAATAGTAACAAAACAGCTGGTTAATATAGCAGACAAGTTCAAACTCGTTTCATCTAGAATCCTGAGTCAAGACTCATTTATGCTTGTTTACTCGATTTATTTAGTGGGTGGGGGTATGCAATTTCCCTTCAGGGTGCAGGCGATCATAACTCACCAAAGATTTTTCTTTATTATCTGTGAACGGTGATGGGAAATCAGGAAATATAGTAGAGCAATTTTCCGTTATACTGGAATTCAGACTTTACTTTCTCTTCAACCCATCCAATGCTAAAGAGCTCAGTCTACTCTGACGAATTCCTGCCTTTCCCAATGTGCTTAGAATTCGAACCCGGTACACCTATTCCACTTTCCGCGCCGATATCCGGTTACACTACCCGCACATCCAGGTTTACTTTAGTCTAACATATTAGAATTGATTTCAATCATGCTATAATAACGAACTGCGAAACGAAGTTGCTATTCCCTGATCCATTTTGTTTAGCAGAATTTTGTTTTAGATGTCATCGGGCAAACGTAAGGAAATCAATTTTCAATTTATTTTCCATTTATTTTATGGTATTTTTTTTTCGACTATAACTTTATTAATTTACGATTATTTTGTACTGAACATATAAAGAGCTGTGTTAAAATCACCTGAATCTGTTAGGGGCAAACATAAAGTTATAGCCGAAAAGGGAAGTAACTCGTATTTTGAATTAGTGTCCTTTATAAGGCGACTATTGTCCGCTAGAAGAAGCGAGCACTTCTGAATTCAACATAAGAACAAGTTGATACGCACGTGGGACTCATGGTTTAAATCCAAATTAATCTTTGCTGTTCTCAGGCAGTAAATGAATAAAAGTTATTTTATTATGTGTTAAAAATACACTTGTCTTTTATTTTCATTCGTTTTTGTTCCTTCCAACAACCTTGCATATGACACAATCATTGCCAAAGCCAATAGAATTTGAAATTTTAATCCAAAGAAGAATCTGCAATGCTCTTGTTCCTGACCTGGCATCTCAGATTCAGTTACTTTCCTACCGTCATGACATAGCTTTCCCTGTGCCTTTTCTTTCATGGTTGTAATGGGATTGGTTTAGCTAATAGATAATTAGCATAAAGAGAGCTATAACTATATATATATATATATATATATATATATATATATAAAGAACAGTAAGATATAAAATCCGGTGTTCTTATAGATATTTTTATTTTTACACAATAGTGCTCAATGTAAATTTACAGAGCATTTATATTATAAATTAATTGATTTAAAATATGGTTTTTTCGCTACACAGTGATACCATGTTTCAGAAATGGAAGCTAAAGCCCCTGAATTTAATTTTGTTATTAAACCAAAGACATTAGTTCCATTTCCTCGTCAAGCGAATTTTACAGCGTAACCCGGATATAAGAGACCCGGATATAAGAGAAACCAGGATTTAAGAGAGACTTTTGATGGTCCAAAATTAGAGCCTGTGTCAATGTATATATAATAGACCAAACCCGGATATAAGATAAACCCGGATATAAGAGACTTCTTCTCCGGTCCCGACAACTCTCTTATATCCGGGTTACACTGTATATATATATATATATATATATATATATATATATATATATATATATGGCAACTTGGAGTCAGTGTACGTAGAATAACTACGTCTACATCATAACAAAATGGCGTCGCCTGACGGAATTCTGAAGAACCTGAAATTGTAAAGATTTGGATAAAATTCTTTGAAGCACGCGCCAGAATTAAAAGAAGTTACGAGATGACGAAACGGAAGGACAGAAAGAAATCACGGATCTATTTTTTCGCCACTGCGGAATACAAAGTCATTAGGCAGGTTTCGTTAATGACTTACCCCAGCTGAAATTGAAAACTTGACATTTAAGGAAGTCAAAGAAATAATATTTAGAAATATTCAGTCAAAGAAAAGACTGGTGATAACCGAACAAATCAAATTCTTAGCATTGAGATCAGATTTTAGAGAGCCTATGAGGAAATATCTAAGAAGGTTAAGAGATACCAGCAGATATTGTGAATTTCAGGAACTAAGGCAACAAGGAATAAGCACAGAGGAAGAATTAATTTAACTCTGATTGGTAGAAGGACTGTACAACACTTCTCATAGAGTACAAAATTTAGAGCGGTTACAGAGAAACCAAATTACTTTAGAAGCTTGTATTGACTTCATACAATAAGGGTGGAGGAGTTAATTGAAAAAATTAATAGAAATGAAAACCTACCTGAGCTTATGGACACATGTGTGATAAAAAGAACAATGATAAAATGCAGATATTGCAACTATAAACATGAATCAAAGAGAGAAATATCCATCATTGGGACAGACAGGTAATAAGTGCAAAAAGAAAAATCACTTTTAAGTCGTATGTAGAAGGCAAGATAGCAATGTAAAAACTGTCGAAATAATACACGACGATGTAGAACGTCACGGTTTAATTGGAGCTGAATTTGATAAATATTAATAGCATATGTTTACTTAATGTTATGGATAAGGGAAAGTCACGAAACTGGGACATTAAAAAACTATAAAGCGAGCCTTAAGTTAAAAAGAAATAGCAATCTATCGTATTTTGAAAGCTGTACGCTTCCCATTCATATATAGACAATGGTAGTTGATAAGCTACGAAAAATGATGGAAGAAGGCATTCTTCTCATGTAGAACCTGGGGACACCAAATGGGCATCGCCTGTTCTGGTTTTGAGAAAACCTAATGGTGATTTTAGAATTTGCGGAGATTACAAAGTAGGTATAAATCATAAGATTTGTTCAGATCAAAGTTGTCAATTTCAAATTTTTTTCATTTGTATCCCCTTACTTCTTAAAATAACGACCAGAATTTATATTTATTATTAATATTGCAATATTTTGTTAAAGTTGTTAAGAACAAATATTTAACGATACGATAGGAGAATTTCCAGGGATATTTTATTGTCGAAACAGGTTTCTCAAGTCCAGTATCAGTTATCGCTCTTTCCAGTATTGATGGGGGTTTCCTTCCTAACCTTTTGTTTAAAGTAGTGTGGAATGGCAACATCTTGATTATGTCATTATTTCCTTTTCAAGTGAAATATGCTACGCATTTTAATTGTTGCTGCTGTTGATAATCCTCAAGTGATGTGGTTTCTGTTATTTGATACCGTTCTTTGTTTATGATTATGTAGCGCCAATCCACAATGTTCGAAAAAGGATGGTTTTGCCAAAACCTACAGACTTCACTCGCTCCAACCTTTTTGTCACCATTGATCTCAAGAAGTGGTTATAGGTATAGAATGTCTAAAAGCCATAAGGACAATGTTCCCTTACAATCTATTATCTCTGTGACAGGGATCTGTTCAGCACAAACTAACTAAACTAGCAGTACTCATGAAAATTTCACGGTTTTCCAGTTTTTCATTTTCCGGGGAATCATAATTCTTAATTTTAATCCCACTATTGTATCGTTAAATATTTGAGCTTAACTTTAATTAAATTATACAATAATAATCACAAATATAAATGCAGGTCTTTAATTAAAGAAGTAAGGGGATACAAATGAAAGGATTCGAGATTGACAACTTTTTTTCCATTTCACTAAAACAGACTAAGAATGTTTGCGCCTTCCTTAATCTCCCGTTTCTTTATTAGTATTATACATGCTTTCTTTTTCTCACTAAAACCTCCCAGGGTTTCTGATATATCGTTTTCTTCCATCTTGCTTCAAAATCAAGAATTAAAGTTTCGTTATTTATCTGAGATAAAGGAAGAACGTAATGCATGTGCTAACTTACAAACTAGTCGAGGAATAAAAAAATTATATGATGGTTGACGAATTTGTTGCAACCTGCATAATTAAGTGCATTAAAGATTCAGTTAGGTTTGCTCATTTTATCTAGCATTGCCACTCTGGTTCTTTTCTTTTTTTTAATCATTTCACTTCAATCAAGGAAATAAAGCCACTAAGACGCAAATTCAGTTCCTGAGTGCGAGACAATATACGAAAAAGAAAACTTTATTAAGGAGAGAGAGCAATAAAAGAACAAGAATTAAGAAGACAGAAAAAACTGTTACATAGAACTTACGGTTACACATAACCATTTCAACTGTAAAATGAGACCGACGCGCCAATCTAGTACTGCGCTTAATTTCATAAAATCTGAGTACTAAAAAAGAAAGTTCATCAGAACAATTGACATGAAAATATTTACAGACAAGGCACAGGGAAGTTACGTTACGATGTTGGGAACGGGACGAAATCCGAGATGCCAAGTCGAGACCAATAATATTACAGATTTCCTTTGTATTTTATCAAGACTCTCTAAAAGCATAGCAGAAGCACTAGAAATGTATTGTGAAAATAAATGTATGTGTTCCTTCGACATTTAGTAGTTAACAAGAAAAAAACGGAAAATGAATTTTCTAATTTATTTTGAAAATTTAGTCAGTTAAGGGCCATACGTGAGCGACCATTTTCCCTTTCGATTCATGGCTGACTCGGCAAGAAGATTTTCTCCGCAGAAGACTGCCTTTCCTTTTTGCGGTAGACTGGTTGCCAACCAAGGATATAGGGCCCAGTCTGTCTTGCTATTCAACCCATATCAAAGTGAATATTTGGTTTTGGTTGGTTTCACTCGTGACCCCTGACCTAAAGGCCGACCCCCTTCTAAGCATTCGGCCTGTGTACAATATTGTATGTTGTAAATATTAAATGAATTATCAGTTTATTTCTTATTCCTTCCTAACTTAAATAAAACGTTCAATTTTTAAAATTCCTGATTCTATATGTTTTTATCTAAACCTCACATAAAATAAATATTTTTTTCAGATCTCTTATTGTAATTGGGGGGGGGGTCATTCGAAATGCATTTTTTCACTTTTTCCTTTTCGCGTCTACTTTTCTAGAATGAGACCAAGACACATATTCCACAAAAGACTATTGTAACAGGTTTCAACAAAAAAAATACCGGAAAATTTAGTTTTTTAATTTATTTAGAAAATTCAACTATACGTCATACACGGATGGGCGATCACGTATCATTCAATTCATGGCTGACTAGGCAGATTTTCTCAGCAGTAGGTTGCTGTTCCTGTCTTCGGTAGACTGGTTGCTATATGAGCCTGACCTGATATTCAAACCATAGCAAGAGACAGAAAAGATGACTTCATATCTTTTCCAAGGGTATTTGCGCTTAAGTGATTGTAACGAACCCTAATTGTTTATTAATATCAAATTCCAACCTCCATAGATGACACATTTGCGATTACAAGGTTTCATAATCTGTTCATTGTAGCAAATGCACAATTCAACAAGCGACACTTTACTCAACTTTTCCCTAAACTATTTTCAGAAGCAGGGCTAAGAAAATATATATAGACATTTTTCTTAAATATTTTAACAGAGTTAGAATCAATGGACACAAACATATATATTACATTTGTGTCCATTGTAACATACACTCTCACTAAATTTTATTTTTTTATTCCCGGAGATGCTTTTTTCTGTTTTCTTTTTGAATTTGTAGGTCTGATGAATTGGATCGTATTTATGATTCCAATGGAATAAATTATGACCATGGAATATTAGTGTTTAAGCCTTTTTATTATATCCTTACTCTGTCCTGGACATTGAGTTCTACCTGGATTCTATCCTCTTGGAATTATTTTTTATACATATATGTATGTATATGTATGTATGTATGTATATATATTTATATATATTTATATTACAGTAAACAGCAACTAAAAACGATTTTGCTTTCATTGTTAGAAAGACAATTTTTTATCTAAGGGAGATAACGCGTTTATACAAAGTTGTCTCCCTTGTCTTCTTCACCCATTCTTCATATAAAAAAATTTATTTTGGCCGTAAATTATGTTTAGTCGTTTCTCATAAATCAGAAAAAATTATGTAGTTTCTCGAAATTACTTTTATTTTCTTTCATCATTTAAAAAAATTTCTAGCGAACTTTCAACGAGTGAATCTGAAAAGATTTTTAAGATTATCTGCAAAGTTATTTCATTGAGAAATAAATGAAGGTAAAAAAAAAGTCTCTTGTATCAAAATTCAAAATAGCAATTTATTTTTTGATAAATAAATCTAAGTTTCGTCGAGTTTGGTAGTGCGTATTTTTTATTTGAAAATGTGTGAAATATTCATTCACAAAAAATACATTCATTGACAAAAAAACACATTCATTCACAAAAAATACATTCATTCATAAAAAATACATTAATTCAATATTTAAGTGATAAAAACGTGGCAAAATAATGTCACGGGGGCAAAAAATCGTAGTATTTTTTCAAATATGACAATTTTGCCAGCAGTCACTGAAAAAATAGATAAAATCGAAAACTTTTTTATAATAACTGGGTTATCATTGTATATGAGAAAGATTATTACTTATAACTTGGAAAAGTCGATAATTAAAATCAATCAGCACAAAATGTCAGTTGTTGTTTGTTTTTTAATAAAAATTAATCAGTTATCATAACTGATAATTAATGATGAAAATTTTTGCGGATTTTGACGTCATCATGGCGGCTTTTTTTCGTGATCATCAGTGAGTTTGTTTTGTTCATGCTAAGACTTGAAAAAACACTTTATAAAATTCCCTATTTTTTTTATCCATAATGTTGAATGTGTTAAAATTATTCAACATTTTAACGAGAAATATCTCAAGTTGATATTACACATTACCGCAAAACATTGTTGATTTACTTAAGATGCAATGATCTATTATGACATGTCTCTAATTCGTATTTAGATAAATTGTACTTATTTTCAATTTTTATAGTTGAATTGTTCACCTATATTACATATGATCCATTAGTGTACTTAATTAGGTTACAATAAAATTTGCATTTTATATGAATATGATGTGATGGCCCGCATCAGTGGCGGTACTATAGGTGGTAACTGCCTATAAGTATCCGTAAGGACAGCGGACGGCAGAGTTGAGCTGGGATCTTTCCCAGGTTTGCTGGTCGAAACCTCTGCCTTCGGGCACCCGGACGAGGCTATGCCGAAGGGCAGAGTCTCATCCGGGGAGGTAGACAAACGCGATCCCGTTTATGCGGGGTCTACGGGGAGTTTTTGGTCGAGCCTACAGGCCTTGGAACCCCACATTAAATTCGGCCTTGTGCTACATGTGACTGCATGGAGGAGTTGCTAAATAGCGTCGAGCTGGGATCTGCGAGAACTAGCGGCCTTCCGATAGCAGCACGCACACAAATGTACTGACTTGCGACGACCGTGCGCATAACTAATACTTCCTTGCTTGCTGTACTGGTTTCTACAATAAACCTGTTACTATTTATCCACCGTGTTTGTCCATTCCATATTCCTATTAGCACGGAATATAACAGAATACTACCTTATGAAAATTGAGATGAGATACAGAGGTGGGGGGAGCAGTATCAAAGATTGGTGGGGGATTACAGATTCAAGGAATATCATAAATGAGGAGGCACAAGACCCTAAATAACCCACACCCCAACATAATTATCTTCAGCTAATCCTACAAGTCAACCACACTCTCCTTAAATCTCCTCTTCTTCATGATGGAGAGAGACGATGATAGGAAGATGAGTGATCGTCTCAGGTTAGACAGTAACGTAACATCTATACTTCTTATTTTTTTAATAATTATATATTTATTTCCAATTTTTCTAGTCGTTTTGTTCACCTATATTTCATATGATCCATTATTGTACATAATTAGGTTTGTATTTTACATGAATACTACCTTATGAAATTCGAGATGTAGTACAGTGGGGGGGGGTGCATTTAATAGATTCGGGGGTGCATTTCATAGATTCGGGGGGTGCATTTCATAGATTCGGGGGTTGGCAAGAAACTTTGTACCAGCACTGCCTTAAAGATCATTTGCTATCTAAATACACAGAATATATATATATATATATATATATATATATATATATATATATATATATATATATATATATATATATTCGTGTATTTAGGCAGCAATCCTTCTTTCATGCACATTTCATTCAAAACGACTGACAAGGTGCTTTTATTTAGTTTTTTATACAATTTCTTATGCGATCTAATAATGTTTTTCTTTTCGGATGATAAATTATATAAAAACTGTCCGAATGTTCTTTTTATCCGAGCGCTTTCAGCTATACATTTAGCCATTTTCAAAGATTATATTTTAACAGTTAGAATTACAAATAGTTTGTCATATGTATGTTTCATAAAATGTTTCATTTTTTTGTTTCAAAACACGGTCAAGATATATATATATATATATATATATATATATATATATATATATATATATATATATATATATATATATTATAAAATCTTTACATACAGACAATTTGTCTGTATGTAAAAGTTTTATAATAAATAACTATTGCTCTATTCAGACCTTTTTTGAATTAATACTGTGAATGTTTGAATTTATATTCGTTTTGTTCTTATTACATAGATAGATAGATAGATAGATAGATAGATAGATAGATAGATAGATTTAAGTGCATTTAAACATAATGATGGATTACAATGAAATATTGAAACATTGATTACTTACAAACGGAAAATGCTGGTAGAAAGCATAAAATGACATAAATGAATGAAAACCAGCCAGCAGTTTGTTGCCTGAAAAGAAAAAAAAATCCTTTTAAGAATAAAAGCAATCACTATCACACAATATAATATATAATCTATTACAATCTATGTATATAAATGTGCATGTGTGTGTGTGTTTGAAAATTCAGATATAAATACAATATACATGATCATAAAAATTGTAATAAATTAAAATGAAATTGTTTACGCTTGACCTTTAAATATTTAAAATAAATACGTTTATGCATAGATAATTAAACAAAATAAATAAACTACATAGAAATAAATAAATAAATAAATAAATAAATAAATAAATAAATAATAATAATAATAATAATAATAATAATAATAATAATAATAATAATAATAATAATAATAATAATAATAATAATAACAACAACAACAACAGTTAAAACTAAATAAATAAATTGCAGTGATTTCATAAATAAGAAACAAGAGTTACGTCCCCTGCTTTGTTAGGAAAGGCAGTAGAATTCCCATAATGCACTAGAAAGACTGTTTTGTTGCATGTACACCCAAAACTGTTTATTTCATATTTTCTTGTAATATTCACACAAATATTAATTTAACCTGTTGGGGACGGATGATATTATTTCAGGTAGAAAATTGGTAAATTTTATATTTTCTTATTTCTTTAAGAACAACTAAGGATGTAAACGTCAAATATATGTAAGTTGCTTTTATATTTAATAATAGCATTTGTCATTTCTTTATAAGGAAACATACAATAGTCATTAACCAAGCAGCCAGGGTTACAGACAGATTAAATTTATAAAAGCTTTTAACACATTGATTCCAAACACGTGTTATCTCATGGTTGGCAGTTTTTATTATGAAGCTGACAACAAGTTGTCACTCTTTCCAGTATTGATGGGGTTTCCTTCCTAACCTAGTGTTCTAAGACGTATGCAATGTTAACATCTAACATTTATAAGTACAACAAATACAATACACAGAAGAAATGGTTCTTTAAATCAGAAGACATGAGCGGGGATAGAAAGTTGAGGAAGAAGAAAATAGATAGATAGATAGATAGATAGATAGATAGATCAGAAAAGACTGAGATAGATAGATAGATAGATAGATAGATAGATAGATAGATAGATAGATAGATAGATAGATAGATAGATAGGCAGATAGATAGATAGATAGATAAATAGATAGATAGATAGATATGAATGGGCAGATAGATAATAGATAGGAACAGATAGACATGAATAGATAGATAACTATGAAGAGATAGATATGAATAGATAGATACATATAAACAGATAGATATATAAATAGATATCAACATATAGACACACAGGAACCAATAGATAAATATGAACATAGATAGATAGATAGATATGAATAGACTAAGATAAATAGATAGATATGAATAGACTAAGATAGATAGATAGATAGATAGATAGATAGATAGATAGATAGATAGATAGATATGAATAGACTAAGATAGATAAATAGATATGGACAGATAGATAGATAAATAGATAGATAATCATTTTTTTTCTTTGATACCTCAGCCATAAACTGTTGAACCTTGCACAATATGTGAATATTAACCCCATTAAGTGTTTCTTCAATACCAATAGAGCCGAACTGCAGTATATATTTATATTTCA
>OZ038485.1:133729673-133844719 GCA_964036315.1 Acanthosepion esculentum
AAGAATTTGAAATATATTTACTTCAATCTATATAAATGTTGTTAAAATATATAACAAGTAAAAATATTCAAGATAGGTATGGGCAAGGTAGAAATCTAAGAAGAGAGCCATAATTTCATTAGCCTAGCAGCCCCAAAAGATCATAATCTGGCACTTCCAGACAAAATACAGAATAAATTTAAGAAAAGACTAAAGTCAGGCTGTATGTATGATACCCAAAAGTCAGTAATTGCTGATTTGGTGAAAGCTAAATTTTTACAGTAAAGTTATCATTTTGTTTGTAAGTCATGGAAAATTAAATTGAAATTTATTTTAAAATGACAAGTTAAGATGTTTCTTCATATTACTACTTCTGACAAATTAATAAAAATCATCCATTTTCATCTAAGATCATAACTGTGTTATTTGCTTTGCCCATCAAATTTCCAGAACATGCGATGAGCTGAGACAATTTCTTCATATGATTGAACTTATGTCATTTACAAAACTCGCAGTTCATTAATGATTTTAATTAATCTTCCTAATTTTGTTGAAAAAATGTTTATATGTTGGTAATGACATCTGAGGAATAAAAAATATTGAAAACATATAAGACATGGTAATAAGTGAAATATTGCGCTAAATGTAAAAAAGATGTGAAAATGCTAGTCCTGAAAATAATGAAAATACTTCATCGTCGAGGTCAAAAAGAAATTCAAATAATTAAGAATAATCTGCAAGAAAAGCAGCAAGTGTCTTTCAAAGTTTATCTCTCGTCAACAGATTCATGAAAACATTTAAGAAAAATATAAAATAATAATTAATCAATAAAATTAAGTGAAAATAAAAAAATGTTCTTACCTGGAAAAACCGACCATCTTGATGACCAGGATATTCAAGTGTGGCAGCAAATATTAGCAATCATTGAATTTATATAATTCACTTCAGCCTGACCAATACATACCCATACATATATACATCTATTAAACAATTTAAATATGCTATTTAAGTATACATATAAAGCCAGTCCAACATACTGCATACATATGTGTGCGTATGTAAATATATATATATATATATATATACACACACACACAGATATACACACACACACACAACATACACATACATATATATATATATATATAAGCATTTTTTGGAAAATTTTCTCTCTCTCATATATATATATATATATATATATATATATGTGTGTGTGTGTGTGTGTATGCATGAGAGAGAGAAAATTTTCAAAAAATATTTGTATACATTCACAAGCAGACTGACATAACTAAGATACACACACAATTTTGACACTAAAATTCCTATTTTTGATTTCTGCAAAGAATTTTCATGCCAAAACAATTGTCCTGATGAAAAATGTTATTGGCTTCCATTTGTTTAATATAACATGACTAGAATTCATTTTGTCATTTGCTGCTCTTTGATATAAATTCCTAAAACATATCAACAAATAATTTTCATTTTTTTTAATCAGGTCAAAAGCAAAAGAAAGGAATCAATACGCAACATTGAGATTGGAAAAAGAATTTTTATTAAGAAATAAAAACCTGCCCTTTTGTATACGATATGAAATTGGTAAATTTTATATTTTCTTATTTCTTTAAGAATGACTAAGGATGTAAACGTCAAATATATGTAAGTTGCTTTTATATTTAATAGTAGCATTTGTCATTTCTTTATAAGGAAACATACAATATTCATTAACCAAGTAAGCAGGGTTACAGACAGATTAAATTTATAAAAGCTTTTAACACATTGATTCCAAACACAAGTTATCTCATGGTTGGCAGTTTTTATTATGAAGCTGACAACAAGTTGTCACTCTTTCCAGTATTGATGGGGTTTCCTTCCTAACCTAGTGTTCTAAGACGTATGCAATGTTAACATCTAACATTTATAAGTACAACAAATACAATACACAGAAGAAATGGTTCTTTAAATCAGAAGACATGAGCGGGGATAGAAAGTTGAGGAAGAAGAAAATAGATAGATAGATAGATCGGAAAAGACTGAGATAGATAGATAGATAGATAGATAGATAGATAGATAGATAGATAGATAGATAGATATGAATGGGCAGATAGATAATAGATAGAAACAGATAGACATGAATAGATAGATAACTATGAAGAGATAGATATGAATAGATAGATACATATAAACAGATAGATATATAAATAGATATCAACATATAGATACACAGGAACCAATAGATAAATATGAACATAGATAGATAGATAGATAGATAGAGAGAGAGAGAGATAGAGAGATATGAACAGATAGATATCTAAATAGATAGGAACAGACAAATACATATGAACAGATAGATAGATAGATAGGTAGATAGATAGATAGATAGATAGATAGATATGAACAGATAGATATCTAAATAGATAGGAACAGACAAATACATATGAACAGATAGATAGATAGATAGATAGATAGATAGACATGAACATATTTAGTCTGATAGATTTATTTACTTATGGTAAATTTTTAAATATTAAACAGATTATATTCTTTTCACCATTGAATAATTATGGAGTTTTATTTATCAAATTTAAAATTTTATTACTTCAATGTCACCAAATGACTCCACTTGCCTTCAGTTCATCTTTGGTGTTACAAGCAGTTTTGTTGCTCTCTCGTTCAACTTGCAGTCCGGGGAGTGAGGTGGTCAGATATTCGCGTTTCTAGTGTGAATGCCAAGCGGTAGAGCATGCCATTTCCAAATTTCTGGCAGAGGGAATTGTGTCATGGTTCTCTTTTTTTCATAGATGGTGCCCAGCTGACCCTACTATACTGTGCAGTGAACAAAATAAAAAATGAACAATGCACATGTGCAAAATTAAACATATAAAATGGTGACAATTTACCCATCAAAGCTGTATATATATATATATATATATATATATATATATATATATATATATATATATATTTAAAGACATTTATGATATGTTTAATGTTCTTTTTATAGATACAAGTATTAAACATATCATAAATGTCTTTAAATAAATTGTCGGACTTTGTCCAATTCCAAAAAAAATATATATATATATATATATATATATATATATATATAGAGAGAGAGAGAGAGAGCGATAGATAAAGGTAATATTGTTTGTTTAGAATGTATCCAAACATTTTGAAGATCTCCACTGTACAAACTTCTCATCTTGCAGAGTTTTCTTTTATTTGGCAAAACAGTATCACCCAGGTCTTCCAGCCTCCCCACATACTGTTTGGATTTGATGGCAACAGAAAGAACACTTATACTCAAGATAAGGAAAAGGCAGCTGAAATTCTTTGGACGTATAACAAGGAAGGTGGGCTTGGAAAACTTAATCCTCACATGGCATATTGAGTGCAAGAGCAACAGGTAAAGGCAGCAAGCCACATACCTTACAAATGTGAATGGATTATTGAACAGGGGTGGGAGCCTTAGCAAAGAGAGAAAAATGCTAAGGACAACAAGGGGCAGGAAATTGTGGAGAGTCATGAACACCTAAGTGATTGAAGGGATGCCAAGATAATGCCATTACCAAGTTTCCTCAATTCTTTTCTGTCTTACATGATCTTAATTAATTCTTCCCTACTCAAACCAGAACCATTTTTTAGCTGGTACATGTGTCTTAGTTTTTCTTTCTTGTATTTTCTATAGTCCTGGATTTGACATTAAACTACGTCCATCAGCAAGGCCGCTGATCAGGAGATTGGAGGTTTTGAGCAGAATTGAACCACCTCTTAATTGCTGTTGTTTCCAGGTCCACCCTGACCCAGACACGCACATTTATATATACATATAGAGAGCTCTACATACATAGAGAGACATTTTCATTACCTTACATGTTATTTTTAGTGGATATCCGTATTTGCATAGATGCCCTGTTTATTTTAAACGGCAAAAGGGTAGTTTTAAAAACAGTAGCTCCTACTGCTATTAACGCATTGCTCTTCAACTACGAATTAAGCTCTCCTGGCCACTGGCGAATTTTCGTACAGAAAACGTTAAAATTTCCGTTTCCCTCTGCCGTGTGACGATAACCTAGAGGTAGGATCTCTGAGTGATACCAAATCCTCCCGGCTTGAAGTAATCGAACATCTAGCCTCACTGAAGAGCTGTGATACAGCGAAACATTCTGTCTGTGGATGACTGACTATATATATATATATATATATATATATATATATATATACAATTTCTTGATGTTACACCCGGGTGTCCAAATCGTTTAAGAGCAAAATTGTCTCATTGTTAGATTAAGTTCTGAACCATTGTATCTTACCAGTAAGATACAATGGTTCAGAACTTATTAACTTAACTTAACTTTAAGATAAAGTATCTGCTGCTGTTAACAGAACTTATTAACTTAACTTATTTTTATAACACTCTACTTTGAGCCATAAGAATGTATAATTACTCTCCAAGCTTAACAAAAGAATCATGATGAAATCGATCATAAACGAAAATGACATGTTCATCATTAATTAATCATAGCTAAGGGTCGGAAGTTTATGAAGGATTGATATAGAGTTCATATATATATATATATATATATATTACTACAGGATCATTTTCCAATTTATTCAAAATGATCTGCGCCCTCTCTAACCTTCTGACTTTCTGTCCTGTTCACGTACGATTTCATTTTCAAGTATTTTTCACTGCTTTTTGGACTGTCATAGCTGAAACTCCTCTCTCACGTGCCAAATGTCTTATGGATTGAGTTGGATCTTTTCTAATTGATCTCTTTAACTCTAAGTTGAAATGATGATCCCTCTTCCTGTTGTGACCTCCTGATCCAGTTTTCCTCCCTACTGTTCTCTCTTTTTTAAATTTATTTACCATTCTCTTGATGGTTCTTGAATGGACTTTGAAGATGGAAGCCAGAGTATGAATGTTGGTATCATTACTGAAGGTCTGAATGATCTTTTTCTCTCACCATTGCTCATTTGTGAAGACAGTGGATCTGACACAAAACGATTTTAACCTGTTCTTTTTGTAGCTGAATAACTTTTTCGGTGATTCTTACGAGAAATGTTATCTAAGTGGTTAAACGTCTTATCTGAAAACCTGGGAAAAAACTCAATTAGTTTAGTGTATTTTTAGATATTAAGCATTTTGTGGAATGATGTTACACGAATTGGATAATTTTGTATATATATATATATATATATATATATATATATATATATATATATATATATATAACAGCAATATATATATATATATATATATATATATATATATATATAACACAGCAATATATATATATATATATATATATATATATATATATATATAACACAGCAATTGATCGCAATGAATGGAGAACTACTTGCTACAATGGCATCAAGAACAACGCAGCATCAAACATCACCAAGCTTCGTCAAACTAGGGAAAGGATTAAAATATCTGCTGCTGTCCCGGCCATACACTCCAACAATCTACACTCTTTCAAAATCTGTGGACTTCTTTGCAAATCACTAGCAGGACTGAAATGTCACTTGCGACTTACACACAGGGTTAAATAAATACAGTTGTCGGAACCTCATACGTTGAAACCGGCGGGAGAGTCCATCGTATATATATTTATGTCGTACATTTTTCCGCAATATTGTTTTGATATATAAAAATAAATATGGTTACTTCATCTCTGAAAGTAGACAATGTGGTCAACCCCAAGCAGCGACAGTGTGTTTCATGCTTTAACGTAATCCTCAGGCCATCAGACCATCACTGTTTGGTGATCATCTCAGTGTTTACTCTGATGGAGCATTTTTATCCATAAATATAGCAATATTTTTTATTATTTCACCCAAGCAAACCAATAAAGGGCACAGGGATTGAAAGAGAAGGAGAAGAGACTTTAGTGTGTAGAAGTAAAGAAATGACAAGGATATTGCATGTAAATTTTTGAAGATTGTAGGTTGCAGAGAAACCTTGGGAGGGAGTTCCACAGGTGAGGAATGCAAGAAAAATTCATGTAGTTGAGACACCAGGTAAAAAAAAAAGGTTCATCAGAACAATTGCTACGAAAATATTTGCAGAAAAGGCGGAGGGAAATCATATCACATTGATGAGAAAGTGACTGAAGTCGTGATTCCAGGTCAGGATCAACCTCATTACAAACCAGATATACCTTACAACTATATTTTATTATATACTAGCTTAAAAACCGTATTCCGTGCAAATCTTTAAGCTAGCTCCTGAAGAGGGCTAATTAGGACTCCGGTCCAAAAACTAAAACGAACTCGTCTGACTTAGAAAACAGCAATGATAATTTTGAAGAAATGACTTTGAATTCTTTAATTCGCTCCATGGAACTTCAAAACCACACTTTAACTCTGATTCCATTGAATCAAATTCTTTTCTCTTTTCTATGTTTATTTTGTTATTATCTGCGTACAGTTAATTATATGAAAAGTATGTTTATTCATTAGTTGGAAATACAATAAATTAAAAATTTGTATGTGTATGAATATTTATTTTCCTCCAATATATATATATATATATATATATATATATATATATATATATATATATCTGAAAAGAACTTCCTTCTTACCGGTACAATACAAAAAGAATGATGATGATTTAATCCTGTGTACGTAGCAAGGTCCCACCTCTAATGGTCTGAATATATGTATGTATGTGTGTATGTGTGTGTGTGGTGCGATGGGTAAATTGTCTCCATTTTATATTTTTAATTTCACGCATGCGCGTTGATTCCTTTTTGGTTTTGTCGCCTGCACAATATAATAATGTTATTGGGTACTGTATGCTAGAAAAAGTGCACCATGTCGCAATTCACTCCACCAGATATTTGGAAACGGCGTGCTGTACTGCTTGGCATTCGCGCCGGAAGCTCCAATACGAACATTTCAGTTGTTTGGATGTCAATCTGAGGACAGTGCAAAGGATTCAGAGTTGTAGTGGTCTAATGTTGATTATGAAGGTGTGATCACTAGTTTTCTGGCGACGTTATACCTCCATTCATCTTCCCACAGTGTCTCAGAATCAACATAGAGACCTATATCAAGTGCCTTGAGGAGGTAATGATGTCTTGGGTCAAGTGGGTGACTGCTGGAAGACACTACGTCTGGCAACATAAGTCTGCCACACAAACAGAAGAACCCAGTCATGGCTGTCAGACAATTTCTGCGACCACATCACCCCCTTACATCTGACCACCTAACTCCCTAGACTTCAACCCCCTTGATTATTATGTGTGCGGCGCAGTTGAGCGAGAGACCCAACAAAATTCCTTGTAACACCAAAGATGGACTTAAGGCTAGGATTATGGCAGCATTCACTAACTTAAGCAAGGAGACCGCCCAGAAGAGTTGCAAAGTCATCTGGAGGCCATGGTTGAAGCCAATGGCGAATTTTTTAAATAAATTAACACTTTAGTATTTCAAGATATTTGTGTGGATTTTGGTAAATATATCTGTTAAAATGATATGTCACTGTTATTTTAATTTTGCGTCAATGATTTGATACTGCAAAATTTTATAATTGCTTTAAATAGGACGGATGTCACCATTTTAACACTAAAAGAAAAATCATTGACGAAAGGTTGGCTGAAAAGTTCCTTAGAAATTTCTCCCACCTCCTTTTAGTATTAAGTTGGTGACGTGTATATATATATATATGTGTGTGTGTGTGTGTGTGAGAGAGAGAGAGAGAGAAAGAGAGAGAGAGAGAGAGAAGCATTCTGGACGCTAAAGTGTGTAAGAGTTAGTGAAATGCAGGAGGATAATTAGAAAAATTTTGTTTACTTCACCATTTTTCTACAGATTCATTATTCATGAATCTATCTTATGTCTTTCTAATACAGAAAAATCGATTAAGATATATACAAAATACGCACGAGATATCGAGATATGCTTTAATGAAAAATCAAACCTAAAAAAAAAATTATATATATATATATATCAGACAGCTTCTGAGGAACCTGTGGAACAGACTTCCAAGAGGATGCTTTCTCAATCACTATAATCTTAACCTCTTCAGGTCAAAGGTCAACCATTATCTATCCTACCTATCCTCATAATCTACCTACCCTCTTACGTTCGTGCAACAACCGGATTCATGTAACACACTACTATGAATAACTCTTAGGTTTTGTATTGGGTGAATATTTAGTAAAAAAAAATATTTAAAAATCCATGTCTCTCAAACAAAAGGGATGGTGATAGCTTTTGGGGCTATAAAAACAAACGCAATCAAAAAGAAGTCCGATTTCAGAACAGTCACCTTCTTTAAAAAGTTTTCAATTAGTGAAGAATGCTTTTTAAGTTCATGGTCTATCAATATTATTGACATTTAACAAGAATATTCTGTTCTTACATGGGAATTTTACTTTGTCCTATTCTCTCTAAACAGGTGTGCATTATTAAAATCTCCTTTTGTTTATAAACAGAAAAAGAGACTTGAATAACTTTGGCCTGACGATGGAATGGAAAAACAAAACGATCACTTGTGACAAGTCAGACAATTGAAATTCACATGTCAAGCTATTTTTTGTTTTTCAACGCTAATCAAATAACTTTCATGCTTTCGCTCACAAAATTGATGATGAGAATTCTTTTCCTTCATAATTATCATATTTTTATGTGTTTTCTTTTATTGTTCATTGTTATCTTTTTTTTTTTTTTATTTATTTATTTTGGAAGACATCCAGTCGATTCTTTGACTCTTGAAGTAACTGTATAAAATAAAATAATAGAAATAGAAATTGCTTATAGTAAGGCATGAACTTGAACCAGTCTTTCATTTAATATTGCTGTCGTATCTGGTCTAGGGTTAGGTTTAGGGTTGCTGTATATCTCAAAATTCTTGACAAAATCCAAAGAAGATGTAATCGATCCTGGCCAGGCATTTCGTCTTCAGTCACTTTCTCACCGGCGTTATGTAGGTTCCTTCTGTCTTTTCTATAAATATTTTCATGGCAATTGTTCTGATGAGTTTTTTTCCTTCATGCTTCGACTGCTACTAGATTGGCAACTAGGTCTCACTGATTTACTGTTGAACAAGCCAGATGCAATCGTCTCTTCTATTCTCGCATTTCTTGCCTTTGGAAATATCTTCAAATTTCTTGCTGCCTCCTACAATCTTCAAAAATTTAAGTGTAACGTCCATCTTCTGTCTTCCTGAAGCATGTTTCTTTATTGTCATTTCTTCGCTTCTCCTCACTAAAGTTGTCACATTCTCTTTCACCCCCTGTAACCGCTTGCATCTTAGAGGCACTATCGCTTTACTTGGGGTGAAATGATTTTTAAAAACCCTTACTATTAATCTACCAAAGCTGTAATGATGTCTCCACAAAAATATTCTCTAGTTTTTCTAAGGTAAATATTTAATATAAATGTGGCCAAGTGGTTAGAACGTTAAAGGTTCAAATCTCACCATAGTCGATTCGGCCATGATTTTGAATACTATCCTAGCATCTATAACCGCTGGGAAGTACCTGAAAACTATACGACATGTTTAATTGGTTGACAAAACTGTTAAGAAGCCATTGAATGGTTGTGCTAATACAAAGTCACAAGTCATCGTGACCGAGGCTTTGAGCGTACTGCCCTTATGGTGATTTAACAAGTACAAATGAGCTTAAACAGGTGTCTACAATAGGGATTAGCTAGCTACCAGACAGGCATAGCCAGATACAAGTAGCCAGCCATATTTAATCCAGTTGCATTTTCTTCCTTTTAACACAATTCTAAATATTTGTGCTGTCCTGTCGGCAATCTAAAACATTAACTTTACTAACAAGGATCTTTTTTTTAATCAATTTACCCCAAGCAAGGTGATAATGCCACTAAGATTCATGGGGCTAACGGGAGTGAAAGAGAATAAAAAGACTTTAGAAAGGATCGGAATCCTAATCCTAAACAGGAAACAAGAGATAAACTGCTAATCTTGTTCAAAAGACTGGGGAGGAGTGTGAACTGGACAATAAGCATACCTATCTACTCCTAGTGAAGAGAAAAAAACATAAATGGTAAATAAAAGAGTTTAAGTGGAGACGTTAGAAGCATAGAGTTAAAGTAGACTTTAGAAATTAATCCTAGAAATATGAAAGTCAACAATAAGAGAACATTATCCTCCTGCCATTTCACAGATCCTCCATCTCTCTCTCCAGAACTTTTTGTTTGAGTATTGATCACCTTGTGTCTCGTTGATTAACTAATATTAATCTATTGGAGTGGCAACCCCTGTTTGGGTCCCAGCTATGGGTAAATAGTGAATCCTCAAACAAAAACAAAACCCTATGAATGTATAAAAATGCATTTTTATATAAAACAAAATTTCTAGCAATACATATGTATAGTAAAATGACCAACAATACAATTTTATAGCAAAATGACTAACAATACATTTTATAGTAGAATTACTAACAACATTTTATCTGTAGTTGAAGGCATACAATAACATTCAAAATATATTTAGTTGAAACCATAAAATTGTGTTCAAAATATTTAGATTTTCGGATTGTGTTCAAAATATTTAAATTTTATACATATTAATATATAATATAATTAATTCTTGAACAGTAGAACTGCTGTTAGCCACTAAGAATCACTGGAAACGTCTTGTTAACCACAAAGAGCAAACGATATTCAGTTTGTTGACTGTGTTCGTTAATAAACCATCACCTGAATTTATTTTCCACTAAAACCACCAAATGAAACTCTATTCTACATTATCACCGCAACAATTTGTATTAAGACTAAAATAAAATACATTGAACGAATCATTATTTGAGAAAATGCAAGAAACATGGTCCGGCCTGAGAATCCTTCACCTGAGTTGTTTGGGACTTCATTGACAATTATTTTTATTTTTTGATTGGCTAAAAATAACAGACTAAGGTATTTAGTTTTATCTATTCCTTCTTCTTAAAACACTCTTACAAAGTTCTTTCCATTTACCTTTTCTGGGTGTAGACAAATCAATAAGTTTGTAGCTTAATGATCTCAAAAGAATTTATTTTGCATAAGAAAATATTTATTTTATAGCATAATTGTCTTTACTTGTGTATGAACTTAATTCAGTGGTAAACATTTTGATCCCATAGATCGATGCATTATACAATGGGTTCAAACCAAAATTCAGTCTATAAACATGTCAAGCAATGACTTATTGATTCATCTTCATATGAAGAAATGGATGTAGAGATTGTCAGAAAATTCTAAGTGAGCCAATAAATGTTTGCAATTCAGTCAGTCAGTCAAATGCCATACGCAATACACACTTGGGCGATCATGTCGCTTTTGACTGATGACTGGCAGAAGATTTTATCCTGCAGTAGGTTACCGTTTCTTTCTGTGCTAGACTGGTTGTCAATCAAAGCTATAAGACCTAGTCCTGCTATTAAACTCATAGTTAGGGGCTTAAGAGATGAATTCATACCTTTCCCAAGGGTATTTGCAAGCAAGTGAATGAAACAAACCCGAATAGAATTTGAACTCGGCTCACCAATTGCTCATTTGTGGAGTAATATGCATTATACCACAAAACACATCCATTTTTTAGTTATTAGATGTAAATAATGCTTATTACAATAAAATACACATATGTTAAAATGAAGAGCATGAAAGAATATATATATATATATATATATATATATATATATATATATATATATATATATATATATATATATATATATATATATATATATATATATATATTTAGTGGTACAAAACTTTATCGCTTCCATAAACAGACAAAAATTAATTTTATTATTACCACTCCTGATGATAATAAAAAGTGAAAATGAAAAACGGGCTAGGCTAACCGGTTTCGAACCTCTCTCAACAGAGTTAAATCGAGGTTAATAAAGTAAATTATTTAAAAAGAAAAATGAACAAAGTGTATTGGGGAAAAAATTTAGATGGTAATTAGTTGGAGGCCTAATATAAAGTCCTTCTGTTTACATAGAGAAGGCTTTAATGCTAGAATATAGATGGCCTCCAACACTTTTAGGTGGTAATTAAAGTGGAGCCTGCTAAGGATGGTAAAAGAGTCCACACTAAAACTAGCAGCACAATTATGGCTATTTATTAGGTGTTCTGCGATGGAAGACCCGTACGTATTGGTCAGAATGTCTGAGGGAGTGTACTTCCGGTTTCTGATTTTCGCTGGAACGTGTTGCTTTATTCTAACATCCAGCCTTTGCGTCGTTCTCCCTATGTAGTCTGTCCTTCCGTCTATACGTAAGAATGTTCTCCCTCCACATCATAATAGGTCATTAATTTATTCTTTTAAATGTAGTTGTGGTTCGCGCTACATAAGTTTAAATCAAACATTTTATCATTAAAAACAAATTAGATGTTTTTGAGGACATAACAAAAACTGAAAAGAAAAAAAGAAAATTTCTAGTTTACTTGCAGACATTTCTTTAGTTTTCGAATATTTGCAATGTGAACAAACTTGGATTGCCCCGTATTTTGGGGGTTTCATTGCAAATGCTTGCATCTGTAATTCACAAGAATCATCTAAACTTTCATCTTTATAAAACCATTTTCTCAGATCAACGATTATAAATGGCTTCGTGCGAATGAAGCTTGTAGATTCATAGCGAGAACGAAGCCTACTTTAAACCTAGTGGATTGATGCTATAGTATCACGAAGAACTGTACCAAATAACAGTCACATTAACAGCAAAAATGGATAGCACATTTCGAAGGCAAAATAATGACATAATCAAGATGTTGACTTTCCACACTATATTAAACAAAAGGTTAGGATGGAAACCACCATCAATACTGGAAAGAGTGATAACAGCTACTTGGTTTGAGAAACCTATTTTTCTGAAAAATTGTTTTAAGAATAATAATTTCTAAATTTCAACAGACTGAAGCAATGACTGCTCAGGCAATGAATGCCGAATGTTTCCCTATAAAGAAACAGCTAATATTGCCATTACTATTTTTTCCAGTTATTCACATATGTCTCAAATTACAGCCATTAATTTGGGATTATTATTCACTAGACAGCAGATTAAATATATTAGCCCTAAATTAGTTTTTGTTTTAACAAGTTAATTGTAAAAAAATTTTAAATACTAATCCTAAACTGTTTTTATCAACTGACTCAAGCCTTAACACTAATCTAGACCAAACCCTAAACCCATAAAACCAGCTAAAGGTATTAATCCCAATCGAAACAATCAAATACATTCTTTTTAAAAAAAATAAAACATTTTCCTAGTAAAATATCTCTTTAGAAAAATAGTTTAAAAATAAATAATTTTGAGATCACCCACATTCAATTTTATACAGATTAAATCTTTCCTTTTAGTTCAAGAAAGAATTGATTGCCATATTGACACTGATTTTTACATCCAAACGTACACTTGTACCATTAAAATGTGTATAACATGGCAATGCCAAATATGTTTCTAATCCTGAGTCAATTTGACAGTTTGAAGACTTGAGATTACCTCTTTTTCTCATCAAAAGCAAAGCAATTCAAGGCTCTCCTACACTCTTTTCAGTTTCAGATGTTCATACGTATAATCTATCAACTTCAACATTATCTATTAAAAAATATGAAGTTAATCAAAAATAGGTTTCTATTAAAAATTAATTTCAAAATCTCAGATTTAAAAAAAAATAATCCCAAAATAAATAAAATTATTGAATATTAACTTATCTTAAATTTTCTTACAAAGAAAATAATGAAAATAAGCAACAAAATTAATCTACTTCCCTAACTATAGGTTAAATAGTAAGGTAGACAAGGACGTTCTAGCCTTAGTTGGTAATCACTATAGGAGAAGGACAACTTTGAATTCAACACCTGTGTGTTGGAACCAGCACAATGGTTTGATTTAATTTTTTTTTTACAGCATATCAACCCTTTATGGGTTGTTTAAAGCCAAAGAAATTGTGACTGTAAGCCCTTCTTGTTAACCTATAGTTTGGGGAGAAGAGATGGATTTCTACTTTTCTCAAGGTGAATAAAACACAAACTCAATAGAATTCGGACTGAGATTTCCATTTTCACATTCCAAATTACCATCTATGACACCACCAGCAGATGCCTTGCACAATAGCCTCCCCAGCCAGCAGGGTGCCAACATTTAATGGTTAAAACGGCAAAATGTTGTGACCAACAAAGCCAAATCAGCAGCTGACAATCTGGTCATTCAAAGCAATCAGTGTGTTAAACTACCTCCTTAAAAAATGTCACTAAAATATAAAAAATGATGAAAGAAATCCAAATAAAAATAAATCATTGCAAAAGTTAAGAGAAAACTGACTTTTGTTTTAAGGATTACTCATAAAATTAGAGATTAAACCAGAAAAATAACATAAGGACGACTGAAGGAAAGAGAAAACAAAAGAGTATTCCATCAGCCCAGTAGGAAAAAACGCAAAATTTCAATGATAAATCCCACTTAAATGTATTTATTCGAGCAAACAGAATTTAATCTATACAAAAGTTTATCAGGGATAAAGAAACATAAGTATGTTTGAGACCAGATTAAACAAAAAATCCAAATCTATCACGGTGACCTTTTGAATCTATTATAATAAAGCAAAATGCTGACTGTTCAATTGGCGAAAAGTTCTCACAAATTCATAATGCAGAATACGTGTGGTAGCCTGTCAACCCTCCAACATTTTTTAAAAACAAACGGAAAAAAGCTTAACCAGCGTCGTTGTAAGACTGGTTCAGGATATAAAGAGGCCCCAAAGCAACGAAAAATAATATTCCACGGTCCATGCCGGAGGAAAGGCTCCCATTTCCCGGGGGAGGGTTCTTCCAGGAGGAATGGCAGAAAAGGAGAAGTGTTTTTTTTCCCCGTCGGAGTAGATGCTGCGGTTGTAGTATGTTCCGTGCCATAGGTCTTCTCTTCTCCCTTGCGTGCCCCCCACACCGTTGCGTGACATCTGTTGCGTAGCGGTGATATGACCGGCTATGGCTAGCTTAGACAAGCTCTAACCATCTTAGACAAGCTATGACCAGCGAAGACAAGCCTTAAAAACCGACCTTGTCACAACCTGACTCCGTGGGGCGGAGGTCAAGGTAAATTCTCGGTCCATGCCGGTGGTACATTATCATCTCTCACTTGCGTTTCTGTCTTCGAGCAGAGTGCCGTTCAGCTGTGGAAAATAAACAAAATAAACTGTGAGTTACCCGGTTCCAGGGAACAGCTGCCCGAGGCTGCACCCCTTCATTTCACTAAAGAGGTGGGAGATGGTAGTCATACTGATGCCAGAGTGTACGCGTTCAGGTTCAGCACATAAAACCCGACTTTGTGTCACATCTCGTCTCAGTGGCGAAACCGGGGTAAATAACTATTCCGCGGCCAGAGTATCTGTTCCAGCAGTCGACAACCGGCCCACGGCTCCAGCCATCTGGAGTAGTTCCAGCAAGCCAGCCAGCCATCATCATCTCCAGTTTGCCATCGGCCGCCGCTCCAGTAGGCCTCCAGCAATCCTCGCCACCAGGAACGATATGCAATATACTGTCCTTTTTCAGTACAACGGTTTTCAGCGACCAAAAAACTGTCATTCTCAGGACAATGCTTTTCTCACCCTCTACATGAAAATGCTGAGATATTTTTGCCTAGTGCACTGTAAAGTTTTTGTTGTATTTTCTTTAACGAAAATAAACTTGGCAATATATTTTTTTTTTACTCAAGTCTTCGCTTTGTTTGTTGTTGTCTTCCGTCATTCAATATCTGTTTGAGGGTCAATATACCCCCACCCGCAACATATAACTTGGTAGATAATACTTTTGTCATATAATTTAATTGGTAACTTTCATTATTTTGTACACTAGGGAATATTCTGTGGAACTGGGATGAGTATCATTTGCCTTCATCATCTAACCCTGACCTTCATGACCTTACCATCAGAAGGTCTCTTGAGAAATTTGACATTTCACATAAAATGTTAACTGCCAGAAAAGAACATTGTTGAAGGTAAGCCATTTATTAATCCCTACAAGGAGATA
The DNA here is from genome assembly GCA_964036315.1 of Acanthosepion esculentum. Taxonomy (NCBI): domain Eukaryota; kingdom Metazoa; phylum Mollusca; class Cephalopoda; order Sepiida; family Sepiidae; genus Acanthosepion; species Acanthosepion esculentum. Next base: position 133,745,656 of record OZ038485.1, read on the forward strand.
TAATTTGTAATGAGCCAAAAGTTTCCCTACTTACAGATTTGTATCATGGATGTCTCAGACCAACTGAAAAATTCAAAGAAAAATCTCACCAACAAAAATAACGTTTAGAGTTGATGGAATAATAGCGTGGGTCGGTTTCACCAGTCAACGGGTTGAATCATTGAATCTTTGCAATAAAAGCATTTTTCTACTTATTTATTACAAGAAATAATTTTTTAATCCAAGAAATTTCCTCAACAGTCTACAGATGGAATGATTCGAGCAGTTTGCAAAATTCAGAAGACACAAAAACAAACGGTTACAAAATTTAAACATATTTACACACACCAGCAACGAAAATACGCTGCTTGTTACTCAAATGTAGGAATTTATATATAAAACCGAGATACACACGATTGATTAGATCAAAATTTCCTGGTCATGCCGATTTGAATTAGAAAGACACCGTGTTATTTTGGTTTTCTTTTCTTTTTCTTTTCTTTTTCGGAGAACATTCGCGATCTTTCTGCATTTCGTTCAACGAGAAAAGAGACAACTTTCAATGCATTTTGGAACCTCCAAATTCTAGAACTTTCGCCCCAGCGCCTCAACCTCCGGCGTCTTACTCTCTGGGTTGAGATGCCTACTCGGTCCTAAGGGAAATTAACAGAGTGGCCATAGGTCCCCTGAGCATCTGTAGATTATTCGACCGGTCCACTGGTTTAATCCTGCTTCCTGCCCACGTTGTGATTTGTTTGATCCAGAAAGCAGAAGTGATGTCCATCCATTCACGGTCGACTGAAGATGTAGACACGACTGAGGAGTCTGCGCTAAGAAATTTAGAATGCAGCAAATAAATAATTAGTATCTGCAGAAAGCCTGACAAACAAATATTCAATTGCTGAATTGTTAATGTCTTTTATATAGCAGAAAAGAATAGTAGAGAAAAGAAACGGGTTACAGAAAAGAAAAGTATTTAACGTAAAAACTCATACACTGGATTCTAGACAGAGAGAGAGAGTGTATGTGATTACTTGTTGTTAAATCGTCTCAGAACGATATATGACACTTGCGATGGAGGGATAAAGATTTCTGTGGGGGCTTAAAGTTATAGTGGCGTTCCTCCTCCCAACGCTCGCCCGGGTCAATTCTCTCTTCAAGAATTTTCTCCAGTCTGCCTTTTTCAGCATAACTACGCGTTTATATAGATAAACCCGGTTGATTATAACTGACCCTCGGCCCTACTACTTTGCACGCGGTTATTACGGGGTTCTGGCTGCTTCAACCAAAATCATGTGAATTCCAAAGTTCCTTCTAGCTTACTCAGCTCTATTTTAATTTTTAATCAATAAAAATTATTTCGACCATTTCATTGTCTTCTGATGACCCAGATTCAATGGGTACAACTTCTGCCCTAGATCAGATTTCCCCATCAGAAAACAAAATGCTCTAATTTAATTTCGCTATTCAAATCTACTCCAATTTCATTAAAAATATATATATATACGTGTGTGTGTGTGTGTGTGTGTGTGTGTGTGTGTGTTCCCCAGGCTTTCTCTCTCTGTCACAAAATTGTATGATTGATTTGGTTTTAATTTTTTTAAATCAGTATCACCCCAAGCAAGGCAGTTACAACCACTAACATGCAAGTGGTTTATTATGGCTTATCAACATTTTGAAGATTATTTAAAACCAGGAAATATTTTTAGATTGTTGGAATTTGCGGGTGGAGATAATAATGGTTTAGCTATGTCTCACTAATTAATCCATGGCTGGGGGGGAGAAGTGGTGATTCCATAACTTTTCCAAACTGAAATTGGAATTCAGCTCTCCGATTAACAATTCCGATCCATTACCCATTGCACCACCCGCACACCCAAGCTTACAGCATCCGCTTAACTTCAGAAGTAATAGGGGGAACTTGTGTTTCAACATGATGTAACCGGAAGTTAGGTAGCTCCATAGATTCGCTAAAAATGAGCAAAATGCCCCAATAAAAGTTAATAAAAACAAAGTTTTATCGTCAAAATCTCTGTTATTATTAAGAAGAAAGATCAAATGATTTATTGATGTAACAATTATTTTTTAATACACTTAAGAACCTTCGAAATTTTAATTAAAATCTTTTTTCTGGTGTCATGGATTAGTATGGGAAAACTTAGGGTCTTTTTTGCAAAGGGCTTGTAAAAGTTAAATAAATATATATAAAATTGAAATAACTTTCAAAACTTATTCACAAATGAATGCAATTATTTTTTAAATTATTTCTTTTTTAGGAAATCTTGTTATTTATTTATTTATTTTTTTACATTCGTTACCCCGTACTTATTCAATTTTATGAACTTTCGAGAAATTCTTTTCTGCATTGGTTAATAATGTAGGTACCTCCAAAAAAGCGATATATGAGGTTTAAAATGAAATTTAAAAGCTTTCTTGAATCTTTTATTTTAGCTTCAATTCCATTTAATATTTCCAATAAGCAAGAAAAATATTTTGCTGTATTTCAAAACGAATTTAAATTGATTGGAATTATTTCTTTTTTTGTTGTTGTTGTATAGGATTACCATGCTTCATGTAATTCTAACTATTACATCACTCTCTTACTAGAGGATTACTATGTTTGATGTAATTCCTACTATTGTGTTTCTACCTCTTTCAGGTCTTGTTCATTGTCAGTAGACAATAAACGTTTACAGAACAAATAGATTCCATTCTTATTTATTTTGTTTGTGAAATCTCTAAAAATGGATGAAATCGGCCATAGTGACAAATCTGTCAACATATCATAATGCTCTTCATTAAAAAAAATCTTTCAAAAATAAAATATACTTTATGAATTTTATTTGGAGAAGATTAGCTGATTTAACTTTTAATTAATGCAATTGGAAAAAAATATTACTTATTTTTAGTTTAAAATATAGCAGAAAGTCATTTTTTTTATCGCGGCGGTGTATGTTTTAGGAGGTGTTGGCTCATTTATTGATAACCTGATGTTTGGCATTTTTAAGTATAGGGCATTTAACTGTAATAATTACTTGAATAGAATGTGAACGCCTTTAAATTTTTCACTACCCAGTTATCTTAAAAAGTTATGAAAATATTCTAATCTAATATTTTATTGAATTTTAGTTGCTCTGGCTTTATAGTGGTACTTACGAAGATGTTTGTAGAGGAAATACACGAAAATTACCAATAAATTTTAAATTTACTATAATTATCGCTCTTATTTTCTGATAATGTCTGGACGTGTCGGATTTAGCTCCTCCTCAGTTCCTTAATCCTTCAACAGGGGTCTCTCTCCCCTGTCTATAAATACTGGCCGACCCTTCGTCTCTCTCTCTTTTCCGACTCAGGCTTTGGGCCAGCACCTCGCGTAGAGATGAGGTAAAATATCTCGTTTTCGACTTAGGCCTTGGGCCGCTACCTCGCGCGGAGACGAGGTAAAATCGTTCTTTTCAACGAACTCCAATATGTGACCTCTCACAGATACAGCGTTTCCCAAATTCTGCGAACACGCTAAGAACAATACACGTACGTACGAACACTCACAACACATGCACATAATTTCTCCATACAAACACTATGTAACTGTTCATGTCTTTGTCTAACTTGTTATTAGTATATATTTGTTTACCCATGTATATCGGTCTTGTTTGTTTTCTTTGTCTTCTTTGGACTTAATTAAAGTCCAACATTCCCATGTAGCTGGACCGGCCAGCAGAAAATTTTAACCTTCTAATATCTCTTCACATCTTCACCCGCACGGTCGTCTACGGACGCCTGGATTTTTTCTCCATTTATCATTAGTATTTATTTGACGATTGAGAACAGAAAGTAACTGGGGATGCTGTTTGACAAAACAAAATTAATGAATTTCTCGAAATTTCATAAAGTTAAATAAGTAGTGGTAGGTAAGAGATTAAAAAAAATCTAAAAAAATGAAGCGTTTCTGAAATAATTTAATTCATTTGTGAATAAATCTTGAAAGTTTCATTAAAGTCCATCAATTATATGATTTTTACAGGAATTTCAAATTCAATGAGTTTCTCATCCCAAAGAGACTATAATTTCCCATACTAATTTATGGTCACCCGTTGACGCAAGAAAAAAAAATTTGTATGTTCTAAAAAAGATTAAAATTATAATTTAATAATCAAAAATTATTTGGTCTTTCCACTTAATAAGAAGAAAGATTTTGTTTTTAATAACTTTTGGTTATTTCATCGTGTATGCGCATGTTTTAGTGAATCTTTGGAGGTACCTACGTTCATATTAAGGACAAGTCCCCAGAGAATTTAAATCATATATTTTTGTTAGAGAAAATCTGCTCTGAATCATAAAATAAAAAATGCAATAAAACTCAGACATTATTTAATTAGGAATGTTTTAATTGCTTTTATGAATAAAATATATTATGAACACTATCGTCTTAAAACAAATTAAATTTTCGATGAATAATGAATTTTTGAGAAGATTTTATCGCTTTTTCCAACGAAGGTGTCTTCTCGTCAACGTTACCAGAGAAAGAAAGAAAACAGAAAAGGAAAACAACAAACAAAGGAGATGAAAGAAGAACGGCCTATATAGACAATTCAACTTTATTAGAGAGAAACAAGAAGTATAAAAAAAAAGATGAGAAAAAAAGGAAGTTCACAGCTGCACTGCTAAAAAAGTCCTCTTAGCTCATAAGAATTCAATCTTATGTAGGTAACAAAGAAAGAGTTAGAGAGAAAATAGAGAAAGAAAGAAGAGTCAAGATTCCACTTACGATATTGTGTCACAAAGTTGTTTTAAAACTCTTTCTCGACCCGTTTCTTTTTTGTCGAGTAAAGGGGAAAAGAAAGAGAAAGGGTTAACTCCCTTACATTCGAATATTGTAGATAACAGTCCTTTGGCTAGGGACAAAAAATGGTCTATTTCCCTTCTTTTGGTAGTTCGAGTAGCTCCTCACAAAACACTTCAAAATGGCTGCCTCCTTCCCACGTGTAGCAATATTTTGTGGTTAGATGAACCAAATGTCCTTTTCTATCTTCGAAGGTTTCCTTTTCCTTTAGCCGCAGATAAATTCTACTTTGTTGGTTTATTCTACCGCGCCAAGGTATCTACCAATCCTTTCTATTATTGAGAGTGTCCTCAAAATTCCATTTATCCAGTACTTAGGATAAATAAACAGTCCTGGGAGAATCCTGCGCTACCTCTCTGTCTTCACGCGGAGACTATAACTAAACACGCCTAGCTTTTTAGGCGAATTTTTTCTCTCCTCGCAACTTGAATACTTGCGACTAAGTCTGTCTTTGTCTTAGTCGACTTGCTGGACAACTTTAACGTCTTATTTCGACGGAAGAGAAGATAGCTCGTCCTTTCACTGTCGTCGCGAATCTCCCACTAACTTTCCACTTTGAATTTCTTCTGGCCAGGCGGGAACTGTCATCAGGACCAATCAGGAGACAATATCCGATCACGTGACATATTCATTGAAAGGGAGAGGAACAACATATAGAGAGAAGGAGAGAGAGAGAAAGAAAGGGAGAAGAAAGAGACAGGAATATAACGAAGTGTCCCAAAATAAAATTTCAACATTTTTACAAAAATTATTTTAATTTTTTTTTAAATTTTAATCAAAATAATTTATAAAATTTTAAATCTTTTAAAATTCTGCATTAATTTGTATTGGTCAAATATTTTTATTAAATAAAAAAAAACTGTATTTGCTAATCATAGATGGAAAAGCTTGCTACAATTCAGTGGTTTCCAGCATTTTAAAAAGAATTTTAAATTTTTTTTGTGTATGTACTGATTTTTGTAAATACGAATGTGTATGTACTGATTTTTGTAAATACGAATACACAGCATTATCTGAAAATAGGAGCTATATCTATAGTAAATTTAAATTTATTGGTAATTTTCAAACATTTCTACATCAATCGTCTTCGTAAGTAAAACTATAAAGCCAAAGTACATACAATTCAATAAAATATTAGAATGTTTAAATTTTTAAGATTACTTAAAAACTTTGTATTTGTCATGTAATTGTACTACAAGTATTTCCATCTTACATAAATCTTGCAAGCATCAGGTTATCGACAAATGTATCAACACCCCATAAAACAACTACCTCTGTATTAAAAATGCTTTTCTACGAGATGTTAAACTTAAAGTAAGTAGTATTTGTTTTAATTCAATTTGAACTTTAAATCAGTTAATCTTTCTCAAATAAAGTTTCAAAAAACGTATATTTTATTTTTGAAAGATTTTTTTTAACAAAGAGAATTATGTTGCGTTGACAGATTTGTCAATATGGACGATTTTTCGCGATTTCAAAAAAAAATCCACTCAATTTAAATTCGGTTTGAAACAGTATTTTGCTTATTGGAATTTTAAATTAAATCTATTAGCTTGGAATTAAAGCTAAAATAAAAGCTTCAAGAAAGACAGACTTCTCATTTTTTTAATGCATTTTAAACCTTAGGTATCGCTTTTTTGGGAAGGTACCTATATATATATATATATATATATATATATATATATATATATATATAGAGAGAGAGAGAGAGAGAGAGAGAGAGAGAGAGAGAAGGAGACAGAGAGGGGGATAGATAGATAGATAGATAGATAGATAGATAGATAGATAGATAGATAGATAGATAGATAGATAGATAGATAGATAGATATGAATGGGCAGATAGATAATAGATAGGAACAGATAGACATGAATAGATAGATAACTATGAAGAGATAGATATGAATAGATAGATACATATAAACAGATAGATAGATAAATAGATATCAACATATAGATACACAGAAACCAATAGATAAATATGAACATAGCTAGCTAGCTAGCTAGCTAGCTAGCTAGATAGATAGATAGATAGATATGAACAGGTAGATATCTAAATAGATAGGAACAGACAAATACATATGAACAGATAGATAGATAGAGACAGAGACAGAGACAGAGACAGGGGGATAGATAGATAGATAGATAGATAGATAGATAGATAGATAGATAGATAGATAGATAGATAGATAGATAGATAGATAGATTAATAGCGCATTTCACAAGGATGTGTAATTCAGGTGATAAATTGTGGTTTTCAAGGATTTCAAACTATGTAAAAAATTTAATTTTATGAAGAATTTTGATTGTTTCTAAATGGATGGCCTGATATTTTTCAATTCGTTTTACTTTTGTTTACACAAGTAACAAAGGAAAGAACGAATAATTTTCTTGTTTTGACAAATTCGTCAAGGAGTTAAAAAAATGTAAAGAAAAAATTCCAACACTGTTTTTGATTTCAACAAATGGAAATTGCTGTCATTGTTTTGCCTGTTTAGTCATTAGAAATATAAAAACAAGAAAATTGTATTTTTCCCCAAAAAATGTTTTCCAACCAAATAGAAAAATACTAAGAGAATGAGATCACTGAAAAGTATGGAATAATCAAATAGTCACAATATTTTTATTCTGTATTTAATCGAATATTATTACATACTTTTCCATTCGGACTAGGAAATTAATTTTGTTTGTTATACTACGTTTCAGCTTCAGTGCCTCTAGCTTTCTTCCGGTATCTGTTGTACTCTGTAGTCTTCTCAGGATTGAGCCAAACACTTTATTCAACTTACAATGGGAAATTGCTCACATTCTGCTTCCCATACAAAACCAAAATTTTAAGCTAAAAACTTATTGTGTTCTTACATAGAGTCGTCAGATCGAGACTGTCTTTTAGATGCCAGGCATGGCATCTTAGCTCCTTCAGAAATGTCTAAACTGTCAACTGTATACAACCACTTTCTCAGATCAATGGTTAAAAATGGCATGTAGGTCTTAGCGAGGAGCATCCTTTTTCGAACCTTGTAGACTGCTGCTACAGAATCACAAACATATAAATGCACCAGATAACAGAAGAAAAAACTTAATGACTTTCAACAGCGGCAACAACTAAAATGGATATCACATCTAACTCAAAGAGAAAATAAGGACATAATCAAGCTACAACCGTTCCACCTTATTTCAAACAAAAGGTAAAAAGCCATAAAAGTTACTGGACTTGAGAAAACTATTTTCCTGAAAAACTGTTTTAGGAGCAAGATTTTGTCATTTTCATCCGACAGTGACACTGGCTTCTCGGTCAATGAACGCCGAATATTTCCTTGTAAGGAAACGCTTAATATTACCATAAGCATATGTAGGGAACATCTTGTATCAGTTAATTCTCTTTCGTCTATTGGATAATTGGAATCAGAACAATGCACTCCGTGGATTGAATAAAGGGTCCTGTTGAAAATACCAAGATTACCGAGTATAAGAGATACCTAAAGAATGACAGAAGACCCAACGGGCACGGGATTTTGAGAATAAAATTGACAATTGACGTATAATAATGATAATACCTCATCAAAAACATTCTGTCAGAAATTATCAAGAAATGTTGTCAGTCTAACAATCATAAGGAGAATGTAGGTCCGATTAGAAAGTCATATAATAGTGATTGCTCCCTATCGTTAAACATTATATAGTCAGTACTCTGTGCCATAGAAATACTGGGTTGGCGTCGCACTTGGTACAGCTTTGCTTTCAGGGCAGGTTAAATACTTTAAACTTTGTTTGAGATACCTGGTCGTAGATAAGTGTAAATTGCTCCCCTATAGTATGGTTAAAATCCACAATAAATTTCATGGGAGTAGGAGACGTCATCATTTCTAAGCAGCCTTTGTAACCCCTCTTCTGTCAATTCGTTCCTTTATTCTTCGCATGTGAGCGAACACTTCTCGGCGCTTAGTGTCCAACTTAGGTTGGACATTTCTAACTTAGGCAGAGCCTCTACTTTCATAGATTCTAAGTTGACGATTCGGGTTCAGTTCAAGTTGTGTGCCTGTAGTCTTTTCTCGATTAGATATTTCTTCATAAAAGAAAATGATGTGGAAACATTTTTTCCTTGAATGAAGTTATCTGCCTGACAACATAGGAATCCAACTCTTAGAGTAGCTCCTAAGGAGTCCTTCCAATCAGCAGGGGTGTAATATCTGGGTTACTGCATTGCCATTTTGTGAATAGGGATTCGATCAGGCAGATACCATTATAAAATGTACACCTACGGCTATACTTTCTGATAGCCAATCTAGTTTACACATACTGCTTGTTGCCATTTTGCTGTATTGATTTCTTTCATCTTACATTCAACACCGTGATGTTAATCACTAAAATGAACATACAAACACTCGAGTGTAACAAAGTAAAAACAGGTTTCCTATTATTCGATCTCTTACACCAACCATAAGGGTCTAAGTGGTAACTTTTCGGAAAGTGAACGGCATCTTCAAGAGCTCAAATTTGACCTCCTGGCATCAATCTCAGAGCAAGAGGGCTTACGACTACATGACGTCGAAATGCTAGTTCCCGTGCGATTACCAACAAAGTTAAGCAACCTCAAGTCTGGTCAGTACCTAGATGGGCGACCGATTGAGAATACCAGGTACTGTAAGTTTGCATGTGAGGGTGGTGTAATAGATAATGTCTTGGAATTGTTAATCGGAGAGTCGAGTTCCAATTCCAGTTGAGGTCGTTATATTCACTTACGCACAATTACCCTTACGGAAGGTATAAACCTCCCTATTCTCCTCCCAGCTATGGGTTAATAAGTAAGACTTGTATTCCTAAATCTTTATTATCCCTAAAATTCTTAAAATCTACAGATATGTTCTGGCTTTAAATAACCCGCAAAGAGTTGATCAACCGTAGAAAATGAATCACTCAAGAAAAAAATCAAATATTCCCGCAATTTTTCATACCAAATCTTTAAGAATCAAACAGCCAAGTTGAGTATGTTGGTCCGAATAGAAAGATTTTCTTCTTTTTTACTGCCACCTCCTTTCCAGGCACGGTTTATCATTCGTAGCTATTTTGTCATCATCTTTTGTCTACTTGCCATCGTCCTGGGTTTGACGATAAATTACATCCGGCAGCAAGGCCTCTGATCGGGAGGTTTTAAGGAGCGTGGAGTCACCTCTTAATTGCTGTTGTCCCCAGGTTCACCCTGACCTGGGGTGGTAACACCTGTTAAGGTCCCAACTATGAGCAAATAATTAACCCCAAAACTGGGGTCAAAACACTATGAAAGTAAAAAAAAAATGCATCTTTTATGATAAAGATACCAGTAATACATTTTCATAGGAAAAATTTATCAGCAATGCACTTTTGTAAAAAACAAAAATTAACAGCAATTCATTTTTTGAAAATCTCTCAGTAAATGTTCTGGGTTATTTTAATTCCTCATCAACCATTTTCCGACATTGTGGCTAAAGAGAAAGTTTTTAACCGAAGAAAGACAAAATAACCATAATTTTATATTTATTATTCATAAAATAAAGAATTGTGTCACAACGCCGAAGTGAAAGTGGGGGGTAAGGTTAGTCATTACTAACTATCCTTGACCTAGTTAATCAGACTCATGACCCATTCATTCATTACAATTTATTTATTCACCACAATAACTCATCCCTCATCATTCAATCCTACAAGTACCACAATACCACATATTCACATGGAACCTACAAAAAATCCATGATGTACAAATGTTCAATGTATCTTCTTTTTCTTTTCCATTTTTTTCCCCCTACAAACATATGGAAAAATTTCATGAATCATGAAATGAGTTGGGAGGGGATGAATCCAAAAACAAACTAAAAATCAAAGTAAAAAATAAAAGTTATTACTAGGAACCGTCCAGCCCTCAAAATAATAAAATTGGTTGCTGTATTCTGCTGTTCGATGGAAACATGAAGCACAATCACTAATGGGGTTGGAAAGAAAAAATAAATAACAGAGTGGGAAAATCAAAGACAAACCTTGTCAAGATATAAAAAAAGGGACAAAAACAAATTGGGGAGGTTTGGAATCTCGACATGGATCATAATAAAAGAGAAGAACGGGAACAACGCTTACTCACATTAACTAGGGAAGCAAATAGTGTTTAACTTAACCAGGAGAAGGTTCACAGGAGACAACAAATGCTTTCTATCAGTTCTGATCTTCATCTTGTGTTGATGCCCAAAGAATCTGACCGGATTCCCTCTATCTGCAGCGTCCACACCACCATCCTTGCCACGGCTAGCAATGTGAAAGACACAATCCGTTTCACACCAGAAAACGGTGGTGATACACTATCGCACACGTATGCGTGATCAATGGACGTGAGCTGCTTGGGATCGATACGAGCCGTCAACTCGCCAACATAGTGCCAGAACAGGTGAACCTGAAGACAATGGTAGAAGACATACGAAGCCATTTCCTATAAACCAAGGTCACACCAATGGCAGTCACCAAGATCCATCTGAAGGCTACGTCATTGAGAGCGCAACTCTGATGCTGACAAGCCGAGCCGGCCACATAGAGGATACTTTGCGACCTCCTCCACAAATTCAAGTGCCTTCAGAGACAGCGATTCCGCGTAGGGTCGGACTGCATACCCTGTCCCTTAGCCGGCGAAGGAGGGGCTCCAACGCCAAAACGTAAAGTAGGGGGGTGGAGGCGATACAGGCGGCTGATCCAAGACGGGTTTGAATCCTGCGGCCTGCTGGTCGACCCTGTCGAATGCCTTGGACTGGTCCAAATTGATCAGCACAGCCTGATCGTCGTCTTCTACACCTCGTCTAGGATCGTGCGGATCAGATTCAGGTTGCTCTGGATTGTTTGGACCTTCACAGCACCAGTCTGCTCGGTTCCCAACAAACTCTTGACAACTGACTGCAAACGCTCCGTCAGAATCTTGGCCCAAATCTTTAACTGTGTGTTTAGCTGAGTTATGGGCCTATAGTCATCTAAATCCCTCCCACCACCCTTGCCCTTTTTCTACAGCATGATCACACCCTTGGAGATCCTGTCGAAGACGGACCCCTGGTAGAACCAGTTGTTGAACACGACAGTCAAAATCGGAACAAAGATGTGCAACAGCTTCAAGTAGAAATTGTAGAGAAAACTATCAAGTCCCGAAGACTTGCCACTGCCGACTCTCTTCAATGCCAAATGAACTTCGCCCTCAGTGATCTGGCCCTCGCAGCTAGCCGCCTCAGTCGTCTCAAGCCGAGGAAAGTCAACCAAATAGCTGCGAAACTTATGGTAATAGAGACCAGGCTCCTTGGTAAAACGGCTCTTGAAGTGCCGCCGAAACACCTCGCACGTCTTTTACATCTTTGGTCAAGCCTCCTTTTCGGCAGCTAAATGTCTGCGCTCAGATTTTGACTGTGTTCTGAAGAACGCTACAGGACGCCCCGATTTCCTTAACGCGGCAACTATGGCATGATCGGAAACGTCGGTCTCTACTTCTAAGGGAATATCAGGATTCATCGAAGTGATGGCTGAGTTGGCTATATCTCTTTCTAACCCTTCAAAGGCTTTAACAGCAGAAGAAGGTAAAGACAATTTGGTAATTTTCGTAGGTGGTGAATTTTTTCAGAAAAGAGGGTTATCCATTGAGAATAATGAACGAATATACCCATGGTACGTCGCAAAACGGCTATAGTGTTGAGAATAGGTACTTTTAGCAGTAGTTTTAGTCGTTCAGGATTTGGATTCATGATTCCTTTATCCACAATATATCCAATAGTCTAATTTTTGACGACCCATAAGAATTCTTGTCATGGTTGAGTGTAAAATTATATTTCTTGACAGCCACCAAAAACCGTTTTAAGTTGTGATTGGGTTCGGCCCATTCATGGCCGCACACTGTTACATTATCTGTGTAGGCAAAGGTGTCTTGTAGTTTTTCATCAAGGATTATTTTTTATCGAGGACGCTCTGAAAACTGGAAACCCCGTTAGTGAAAACAAACGGAATCCATCCAAACTGATAAATTCATCCGCAGGCTTCAAAAGCCATAAAAGCTTATCTTTAGGGTCTATAGCTACTTGGTGGTAAGCACTCCTTAGGTCTAACGTGCTAAATATTCTGTATTTGGCGATCTTGTTTATCATCCCGTCAATACAGGGTATAGGGTATGCATCCAGGAGGGTGAACCTATTTATAGTTTGGGAGTAGTCTATGACTATTCTTTTTTTTATTATTATCAAAGGACGTTATTAATACTGGTTCCCCCCTCCATGGTGATCTGCATTCTTCAATTATTCCTTCTCTTAATATTCTTATTATTTCTGCTTGAATAAAGAGAATATTTTCAAGATTTGGTGGCCACTGGTTTGCAGTTTTTGCTTAAGTTTTCAAAAAGAAAGGGGTATTGTACATTTATAGAGGCCAAGCCACAGATGTTCATGTCTGTTTAGGGCTCCCAAAAGGGAGATAAATATTAGAATGCTGTTTGAGGAAATCATGTCCCAATATGGCATCGCATCACGAACAATTTGGTGTTAGTGTAGTTAGTTTGATTCAAATCTAGGCTGGCCAAAATATATCCTCTAACCTGCGAAGATAGTGAAGCGTTCTCCATAGCCATCTGACTATTACAATGTACGATTTTAAATCTGTCTCTTTTTGCAATATCAGTGCTAATAAAACCCTCTGAGCTCCCTGTGTTGACTAGAACATTCATTTCTACCCCGTTTATTTTTACAGTTAATAAAGCCTTTGAAAGACATTTAGGGTTTGTAGTTGATACAGTGCTAGTCGCAATAGGAGCATTCGAAACATTAAAAAAAATGCTTGATTGACAAAACTGAGAGAAATGTCTCTTCTTCTTATACTTGTGGCATTTAGTTTTCCTGGCTGGGCAACATGACATGGGTCTTGAATCCACAAAAATAACATTTGCATCTGGTTGCTGCACTAGCAGTGTATGCATTGTCTTCCAGAGAGAGAAGATTTTGAACTGGCAGAGTGGGATTGGGTCGTTTGAACTGGTGGACTAGTATGAGTGTGAGTACTTAATGCAGCCTCTGCAACACTTGTTTGTAGGTGTGGACAAGATTGCTTTTCTGTCATCACTAAGGTAAGTGCCTGCTCACAATCAATAGCTAAATCTAGTTGTTTATTTTCCAGCAATGTTAGACGGATATAATTTGATTCTAATCCCTTTATAAAGGAGTCTCTGATAAATTTGTCCTTTGCTTGATCTGCTGTCGTCGCTTAAGATTTTTAAGCGCTGAAGATACTGTTCTAACCTTTTGTCAGGGGAGGCTAATACATGCCGAGCAAAGATTATGTTTCTTCTCTTCAGAAAAATTCCATTGGTATATACGGATATGGAAACAGTGCATTAGCAAGTTAAATCTCTCTGTGTCAGTAATAGGAATGGATGAACTGTTTTCCAGTGCCAGCAAGAATCCTTCGAATAATCGTTTCCAGTACTGCCAGGCCTCAGTAGAAAACGGATCTGCAGAGTCCAAGTCGGGACGTTCTGGTTTAAGGTATCTAAATTTCTTAATGCTTTGGTTATCTTCTGAATTACATAATTCCTTATTCCAATTGGTCTTCATCATCTGTTAAAACACTTCCCATGTTTTACTGGATTTTGACGCATCTTTCGCTGTCCCCTTTTTCTGACAACCATACAATCTGTCTTCTTACAATAGGCAGTTAGTACTTTCTCCCCACTTTCCTTAATTACACTGTCTACAAGTTTCTTCTCTGTGTGTATGTGTATATGTGCGCGCAGGCGCGTTTGTGCCATGTTTGTGCGTCACTTACGATAATTTTGTGCCGGCCACTAATGTATCATGACAGGATTTCTAGTTCTCTTAAGATTCCTTGATGTAAGGGTTGTCGGTTTACCTCCTCCTAATTTTCAAAACCGCTGCTAAGGGACGCTCTCAGGACTATAAATATTCTGCGATATTTTTCGCACCCTCTTCTTACTTTTTCCGCTTACTCGTCAACATGTAAGCCCTTTGGAAAACGCATGAGCAATGCATACACACACACACACACGTATGCACTCATGCAATCACTACACATACTTTGGACCGTTAGGTTTTCACATTCATTTGACACACATATTTGTCTTTGTTACTTGTATACCTTTGTTGTTAATACATTATTCTTTGTTTGTATGTATATATTGATTCTTGTCATTTCCTTTTATTTATTTATGTGGACTCACATCTCGAGTATGCTATGTTTGTTGTGGGCATTTCAGGAGACACACGTGTTTATCTCTCAAAGGCATACACCGGCCCAAAACAAGGTTAAATAAACCCGGTAAGAACATATATTCTTTTCTTAAAAGTTAAAAAAAAAGAAGAAACACCTCAACATATTTAAACATTTTGGGTTTACATTTTATCTGCTTTCTTCTTTTCCTATCTGTCGGAGTTAGCTCCTCCTCAGTTTCCTTAATCCTTCAACAGGGGTCTCTCTCCCCTGGCTATAAATACTGGCTGACCCCCCTCTCTCTCTTTTTTTTTTCGACTCAGGCCTTGGGCCGCTACCTCGCGCGGAGTTGAGGTAAAATCGTTCTTTTTCCACTTAGGCCAATATAGGATCTCTCACAGATACAGTGTTTCCCAAATTCCGGGAACGCGCTAAGAACAATACACGTACGTACGAACACTCAACACAACACACACACACATAACTTCTCCATACAAGCCCTATGTAATTGTCCATGTCATTGTAATTTGTTATTAATATATATTTGTTTACCCATATATATCGGTCTTGTTTGTTTTCTTTGGACATGATTAAACTCCGACATTCTAATGTAGATGGACCCACCAGCAGGAAAAGTTAACCTTTTCTGATATCGCTTCACATCTTCACACCATGGTCCGCTACATATCCCTTTTCTTTGTGGACGAGTTGAATATTTTCACTGGATAAAGCTACATACCACTTATGAAGTCTCTTTTTTGACCAGGATGTAAGATATCTAAATGTCTATGTGCATTAAAAACACAAGATGGATTTTCCAAGTGGAAAAAGATTGAGAAGTTGGTTATAGGACAACTGCGCTGTGAATAGTTGGAGCCTCGGACAACGGAAAAGGCAAATTTTTTAAACGCTTCAATAACAAAGATGAATTTCTAAAAGCCATAAAAATATAAATCTTCTTATTGGATAACATGAAATGTAAGTATTAATTATTATAATTATTAATTATTTTTTATAAATATTAGTTTAACTAGACAGTTATTAATTATGTAATTAGTAATCATTGTTGTTGTGAAGTCCTAAGTACTTAATGCTCATGTGGAGTCCTTACTCCCCCTCCTTCTCCTCCTCCTTCTCCTAATCGAAGTCATTATATAGCCTGCGCATTCCGGGTATGCTAATTAGTTAACATACATATCACGACAATTTGTGTATAGCCCACAATTCAAAATTTTCGAGGATTAGAAGTGATATAAAAATATAAATCTTTTTATTGGATACCAAGTAAATCATGGAAATAAAACCCGAATTAGTTTTATTAGGATTTATAACCACCCTCCAAAAAAAAACTGTGCTTTCTCTTAATGGGGCAATTGTCTAGGGGTGGGGCGGCAGTTCTCCTGATACCTGAAAAGTTATATGTCCATAAAAAATGAGTGTCACCATGCGTGATTTGTTGCTTATAAAGAAATTGAGTGTGTGATGAATCTTCAAAGGAAATTTCCGCACGCAAAGAATACAGAAATGTCTGGCGATGGTTACTGGATTATATCCATTCATTGAGTAATTTGTTTATTTTTACGGATTATCAATCTTTTTGCATGTTATTTACAGACAGAAAATATTTTTAGATTGTAAGAATTTTGGAATGATGATAATAATTTATGAATACAAGTCCAACTAATTAACCATAGGAAGGGGAGAAGAGGAGTATCTATACCTTTCCCAAGGATTTTTACGCGTAAGTAAATGTAACGAACCCGACTGGAATTGCAATTCGGCTCTCCAATGTCCAATTCCGAGTTGTTATCTCTTAAACCAGCTGTACATCCAAGCTTACCGCAGTTACCCATCTAGTTACTGACCAGGCTCGACGTTGCTTAACTTCAGCGATCGTACGAAAACCGATGTTTCAACGTGATATGGCTATGAGTCTGGATTGTATACAGTATTTAGCTTCTCAGAATCAAGCATTTTGTGGCCATAATGAGAATATATTCTGCCTCTCGTCAGCATATGGCTGATGCTAACTGCCATGAGAGAGACTCGTTGCGCCTTTTCGGGCTTATATTCTCGGCTGACATGAAGCAGGAAGATTACATAGAATCCACTGTTAGGTCTACTGTTAAGAAAGTTGGTTCACTATTTCGTGCTAAACAATTTTTCTTTCCTGAATCTATGTATCTAATATATATTTGTAAGTCTACCATTCGTACATGGTTTGAATATTGCTGCCACATATGGTCCGGTGTTCCTGCTGTATATTTAGAGATTATTGATAAAATCCAAAGCAAAATCAGCAATGTTATGGACATCTCGTCTTCAATCATTTCTCCGACGCTGTAATGTAGCGTCTCCGTGCCTTTTCTATAAATACTTTCATGGTAACTGTTTGAGTGAACTCTCTTATGGTACCTGGACTTTATAAATTTAAGCGCATTACTAGATTGGCGACAAGGTCACACAGTTGAATTGACTAAATGTAAGCGTAAGTTCTATGCTAACAGTTTCTTTTCTCGCACTTCTCGCTTGTGGAAGTCACTTCCGGCTCCCTGCTTTCCAGACAACTTTGATCTTAAATAATTTAAATGCAATATCAATCGTTATCTACTGTCTTCTTTATTACTCTTCTACTGTTCTCGCTCCTTAATAGAGTTTCTCTTTTTTTCTTATTCTTTGACACTCAGTAAACACTTGTGTCTCGGTGGCTTTACTACCTTGCATGGGTTGAAATGATTTTAAAAAAATGACAAATTGAAACTTTTCTGTCACTTCTGCTTGTATTAGCATTAATTTGATCTTACAACACAAGAATATTTTTTTATATTAAGGCAAGAATCAAGCAAATATCCACGTCTTATCTTTCTCCTGAAATCCAAATCGAGCTTATAAATGTCATGTCTTTACACGTGAGAAATTATCGTTTATCGGCGATTCGTAAGAACAAATCCTCCAGTGTCCTCTTTCATTCAATGCTTAATTTACCCCCCATTGCGAACAACTGGCCCGATTGATTCGGTTTAACATTGAGACAAGAAAACTTGAAATTAAAGAAAGAGTCATTTATTGACTTTATACAGATAAAAGAAAATGATTATGCGTCTATAGCGAAAATTACAAAATTAGAAGCAGATGGGCCATAACTGAGTGATTTTTGTTCATAGTGTAATGATAACGCAGCCGCCATGTCTGGTTATTTGCCAGGCGTTCAACAAAGAATTATCGGCTGTCTTTAATCTTCGTGCCCACCCACCCCCAAAAAAATGGTGTGTCAAAAGGACGGTTTTTCCTTGACACCGCTATTATTTGTTTAACTAGCTTCTCTCCTCGGCAATATTTATTGTTTTAAAATGCGATTATTAGATCTTATTAGAACTGTAATGAAACCTAAATATATGATAAAAATGAATGTATACATTTTTTTGTTATTGAGAATTTACAAAAAAAATATAAACACTATTTAATTATTAGATTGTTTATTTACAAAGATAATCTTAGATTTACAACATTCTAAAATCTAATATAATTGTACTAAAACTAATGCAATGCAATATTTGTCATTTACCAATTTATAAAGAAATAAATAGGAAAACAATCTTTTATTCATGAATTTATAAATACTTACTAAATTATTAAAATATATAAAGCAACTCTAAGGAAATCCTTATTATTTACCATTTTATAAAGTTTGAATCAATTGGCAATTAGCTTGTGGTAACCACCACCATCATTCATAGAAAATATACAACAAGCATTCATTGGTCAATCACCTTCAATCTAGCTCGCTGATTGGTCAGTTTCGACCAATCAAATCACCCCCACGCAACATGTCTGTTTTCGCGCCAACTAAGTCTGATCCTGTCACGTGATGCAGATTATAAAAACCAAACACAAGTGGTTCTTTTTTCTCTTTTTCTCACTCTCTCTTGGTTCTCTCTCGCGTCTTAACTCCGCTGCAAAAATGTGACCCTTAAAGAACTCCCGTCTTGACTAATCCAGTCAAACGCAAAAGAACTTTACAACTAATCACGCAAGTACATTCTGAACTATTGTGAAAAAAAAAAAAGATAAAAAAGTAAAAATAAAAATTGAAATTGAAGAAGAAATAAAGTGGAGAAAATATAAAACTTTCTCTAAAGAGAGATCGTGTCTCCTGTGCGTCAGTGTGAAGGTTAATGTCAAAAACCCAAACTTAAATGAAAAATTAAACCGTCAATCAAACTTAAACTTTACCCGCATACGATCTTAAAGCAATATATTTAAATTTCAATTTAATACACTAACACACAGGACCAAACTGCCGATTTCTTTCTCGGCTTCTTCAAAGGAAATCAACAACAAACCCACTCAATGAAGCGGACGATATTATAAACAACTATACCGTTAGTGTTCACAAACCAAACATTTATTTCAACAAATCATAATTACATGCATATTGGTCCATATGCTACGTGGGTAACAAACAAAAATGAACAAAAGGATTTTTACTTACAAAACAATGTTGTCAGCAAGTAGACAACGCAAACATCATTCAACTTTTTCTTTACAACAAACAATATTGTTAAAGCATTTTCTTTTTTTACAATCAATTCAATTTCTTCTGTTTGTGTCTTCTTTCTTCAAATATTTTCTTTTCTTTCTATGAGACTCTTTTTCACTTCCTCTGGAGCTGAAAGGGTAAATTGAAAAAACACAAATCCTAACCTAGTCTAGGATCTTAAAAACTTATTCCATGAAGCATATCTTTCAAAATATGTTAAAACTTTAGCTTTGGAATTCATTTAAATCTTATTCTTTTAAATCTTATTTTAATATAAAGAACGTGAACAGGGGCGGAATTCCTGGCATCGATTGACTCCGTCAAACAAATAAAAACGTTGATTCTCCGAATCAACAAACAAATCAAATGAAACAATTCCCCTTCTAAGGAATAAAATTACTTCTTTTAGCTTCGGAATTCTACCGAAACTAACCAAATCTTTTCTTCCAAATTTCACAAATCTTTGCTACGGAATTCTACCGAAGCTCACAAAATCTTTTCTACAAAGATTCTCAAATAAACAAATCGTAGCTACGGAATTCTACCGAAGCTGAACAAATCTTCTCTTTAAAGATTTTCAAATATAAACAAATCAAATCTTAGCTACGGAATTCTACCGAAGCCAGTTAAATTCTTCACTTCAAAGTTTTTCAAATATAAACGAATATTAGCTACGGAATTCTACCGAAGCCAATTAAATCTTCCAACAAAGCCCTTCGATGCGTAAACTCACTCTCCCCTGTTTCCATCCATAAACTAATCAGTAATATAGCTATTAAAAGCTAAATAAATTAATTCTATAATATTTAAAGGCAAATAATTCGATACTGTAATTCGAACTATTTAAGGTAACATTAATTTACGTGGCCAACTATAGTAGTTCACCACGGAGCCAGAATAGGGACGTCCGACGACAAAACTCTGACTGAAGACAAAATCTTCTGATACAAAGGACTCGCTTTCAGCTGCCAAATTCCATGACAATGGGGCCATAAATTTTCCGCCCGCCCCGTCCACAGGCCACCGACCCCAGACATTAAAACAACATATCATCTCTAATACCGAAGTCGTTGCAAGCCCTCTTCTTACCTCATGTTAAATCTCTGTCAACAAAGATCTCCAAAAAACACTCAAAACAAGAATCTCACCACCGATGTCACTGAAAGGTGACCTCTCACACTTATGTTAAATCTCGGTCAACAAAAATTTCCAAACTATTACCAACTTGTACAATACACAATTCCAAACACTCAACACATACTCATTCTTCTGAACTACAATTTAATAATTAATTCTACCCTTATGAGCTCAAGTACAACTATTTCCTAGTCAAAGAGACACAACTCTGTCTAACCTTTCAGTTTATGTGCATGTACATCAAATACTTAATAAATTCAATTGTTATGTTTTCATCCCTACGTTCTGTCTTGTATGTTATACCATGTGCTATTTTACGTCAAATATAAATTGCATTTTGACAACAACATTGGATAGCGACCTCCAGCATAATGGCATGATCCTTTCCACACCTTTCCTAGACAAAATAAAATAATTGTGGCGGGACCCGCAACATTGCACGTCCACGTCATATTTGGAAACCTCACCGTTTAAGGACACCGCTACAAGCTGATGTCTGCCAATTCAAATAAAAAATATAATAAGTAAAGTGTCAATAAACAATTTAATAAATAAATAATGTTGCTTATTTTTGTTATCAATTCCCAAGAAGAAAGAAAATGTAAATCCACTTTCATATGTTTAGACTCTTGTACAATTTTGATAATCGCTTTTTTAAAACAAGAAACATTGCCGAAGGAGTAAAGGTAGTTAAAACGATACCGGTGTCAAAGAAAAACGGTTCTTTTGACACATCGTTTTTTTTTTAATCTCACGAAAAAAATTGCCGAATTCTCATTATTTATATGCTGCTAATATTACCATTACCATTCCAAGTGAGTTTCGGAACTCTGAACCAGAGAATCTGTCATTGATTAACTTTAGCTGTTATATTGAAAATTTACATAATTGGAGGATATGATTTCCAAAATGATTTGCAAAGTATGTAAATACACTTAATAATTTCTTCTTCTTCTTCTTTGTATCGCCTCCTTTCAGGTCGTAGGGATCATGGCTCTCCACAACTTCCTATCCTTTGTAA
The DNA here is from genome assembly GCA_964036315.1 of Acanthosepion esculentum. Classification (NCBI taxonomy): domain Eukaryota; kingdom Metazoa; phylum Mollusca; class Cephalopoda; order Sepiida; family Sepiidae; genus Acanthosepion; species Acanthosepion esculentum. The sequence goes on from OZ038485.1 coordinate 133,767,376, forward strand.
CTCTCAGCAACGTTTGTCTTTCCACTATCCCTCCCAATCCCTGTTTTGCAATACACAATCTTGTTAGATTACTCACCGTTTCCCCTTGCCCCTCTTGCCTTCAATATATCCTGGGTGTGTCAAATTCATCAACCCCATTTTACTTAGGATATAGGTTTAAATCTATTATTTCCACTTTTGCAATTATGATATTAAAACTTTGCTTTTGACCAGGGCAAAGTGTTCATTGATTCTTTATTATTGCCGTTCAGTGGCTAATAAGTTACAAAACAAATACTAAAATATTTCAGGGTTAACTCAGGTGAGGGTGCTAAAACTCTATTTGCCCCGCGGGTGCTGATATTTGCTATGCCAACAATTACAATGACGCTTTCTAAATTATTTTCTTAAATTAAAGTACTTATTGTAGATTTTTAAATATTTTTCACGTGAATAGGTTAAATGTGATAATACATTTCTTTTTTAAATTGTCATGTCCATAAATGAATAAAAATTCATTATAGTTTCAAAAATAACAGGCAGTCAACACGGACAGGACGTCAATATGTGCATCAACGAAAAATTCGACTCCTTTTCTTTTTCCACGTCATAATAGTAACATTTATCTCTAAGAACTCAACAAAAATTCAAGATAAGAAAACCCCAGACAATTCTAGTATCTTTCCAACTAAAATTGTCTGGACACACACACGCACACACACACATATATATATATACATACATACATATATATATATATATATATATATATATATATATATATATATATATATATATATATATATATATATATATATAAAGATATGAGAAAGACTATATGTATACACTTTATGTTTTCTTTATCTTATCATTCTGTCAGATTCCGATCCATATTTTATCTACATTTGACCCCAAACTCACAATTTTATTCAGTATTATTTTCTCTCGTGTAACCAACACAACATAACAACCTGATAATAAATAATACTTGTTTTGTTGCTTCCACGTCTTGCTGTTTCTGATTTTTACGAACATTTTCGTACATATATATGTTAGGGATTTTATAATTATTTACTGGGAGTAAAAACTCGTTATAAAAATAAAACTTTGGCATGAACATAAGTTTAAGTTTGTTTGAAGAGACTACTGAAAATTAATACTTAGTGAATATTATGCTTTTCTTCTAAAGATTAGAGTGTAGTATCTGTGCAACCTAATCTGAAGTGAAATTATTAATGCTTTCTAACCGAGAAACCAGTATAATATTATTCAGGAAGGGATTGGAAAAAGCAGAAAGAAGAGTGTGAAGCAGGAACAGTAAAAATGTTAGTGAAAAGAAAACTAGGTGTAAGGAATATATATATATATATATATATATATATATATATATATATATATATATATATATATATATATATATATATATATAGATAGATATAAGCAGATAGAGACAATAGAAAGATATACAGAGATAGGATTGGTTGGTGGATATCAAGAAACAATGAGTTAAAGGTTGAACATGTAAGTTGGGAGGGAAAGGTGTAAAAAATCCAATATATTAACATTCTTTAGATAGAGATAGAGAAAGAGAGAGAGAGAGAGAGAGAGAGAGAGAGCAAAAGAAATATATATATATATATATATATATATATATATATATATATATAGAGAGAGAGAGAGAGAGAGAGAGAGAGAGAGAGAGATATATAGATATATATATATATAGATATATATATATATATATATATATATATATATATATATATATATATATATATATATATTAGGGAAAAAACTATGACAGAGTGTAAAAGGTTTTCCTGTGACGCGTTTCGACCTTTAGGACTTCATCAGATTAAAGTTAGGAAACTACCCCGACGATGTCCTAAAGGACGAAATGCGTCACACGAAAAGTTTTTACACTTTGTCATAATTGTCCCCTAAAATTGTTCTTGATATCTAAACATTTGTTGCGGATTTGAATCAATCCGCAATAAAGAAAAAGGCTGGAAATGTTTTTAAATAATATATTTTTATTTTCGTGTTTTATAGAACTAAATTTTTCATAGCGTCTATGAGTATCAAAGTTCTTACAGTTCTTGTTCGTAGTTGTTAAGATGAAAAGAAATGTGATTTCTTCGCATGTATGTATGAAAGTGTGAGAAAAAATGAACAAAGGAGAAAGTGAAGATGAAAGTGTAAGTGTCACGTAGCTTGATGAGAAAGACGGGTGAATGACTAAAGAAATTTATTTTAAGCCGAGACGTTTTGAACTGATGTCGCATGTTGCCGTCCATTCTCCTTACTAGTTTGTCAGGTCTGCTTATATACTCTTCAAAGGGATCACGAAGAATATTTTATTATTATTATTATTATCGGTACGCGAACGGGACCCGTTGGTTGAAAAAAAATGTTAAATATTTATTTTCAAAGGATTAATTTATTAACCAGAAGACTCCGAGAGACATTTTTTTTTCATTTGGCTTTTGACTGTCTTGCTGCTTATTTCCGTCTTCGCTCCAAACACAACGCACACCGTTTTCAAGCAAGTTGGGTTAATTTTCCGTGTTAACGAGGATTAATAATGAATTTTTGTTTTGTTTTCTGTTGTGTGACTAACAAAAGTGTCTCTCATACAACACATTATTGAAAATAAAGATAAATGAGCATTTGCTTTTATTTATTAATTATTATTAATGCCCTATTTCTTGATATCGATCATCAAAATTACAAAGAGTACTTGCCTTAAAAGAAAGATAGCATGAAGAATTACCCTGGTTGTCAAGTGTGTGTTTTCTTTACTTTCATTCTGTTTTTTTTTAACGTAAATTTTGGGTAAAGTCGGACGGGATGGTAAGATGGATTTGGAAACTTCTAATTTGACATGTTTTGTTAATGAATTGAATTCATCAGAAATAAGATTATTTTTCTGATGAATCTGATTCATTAGCGAAACATTTCAAAACAGGAGTTTTCAAAATTGTCTTAATATATATATATGTGTGTGTGTGTGTGTGTGTGTGTGTGTGTGTGTGTGTGTGGTGGCCTGACAATTGCGTCTAGCATGAAGCAGCCTGTCGCCTCTAAGTGTTGACTTCAATGTTCACTTTTATATTTACACACGCTCTATCTTTGATATTGAGCACTTTATCCCATAAATATAGCACACCTTAAGACTATATTTCTTCATATATATATATATATATATATAAATATATATATATATATATGCTCAGTACTTAGTGAAAAGTGCTCAATATCTGTGATAGAGCTAACATATTCAGTTGTTTGTCTATATATATATATATATATATATATATATATATATATATATATATATATATATATATATATATATGTATATATATGAATAATATAATAATTTATAAAATAAATATATCGCAAATAGAGTGCTTGTGTTAACAACAGTTCTCGATGTAATAACAGAGCTATATCCCTCACCGCTACATATGAGAACGATTTTATTAACTGTATTGGGGAAAGAATAAAGTGGAGAAAGTTTCTGTTTTTTTTACTTGTACCGCGTTTCTTCCTTCAGCATAACAAGTAATTTTTTCCACTTTGTCATAATGTGATACCTAAGGTTTAAAAAAATAAAATTCTAAAAATGAAGAATAAGTTTTAATTTGATATTTCGAATAATACACACAAAAACACAATACAGTGTAACCCGGATATAAGAGACCCGGATATAAGAGAAACTCGGATATAAGAGAGATTTTCTCTGGTCCCAAATTAGAGCCTGTGTTAATAAAACAAAATAGACCAAACATGGATATAAGAGAAACCCGGATATAAGAGACTTTTTCTCCGGTCCCGACAAGTCTCTTATATCCGGGTTACACTGTAAAAGCGATATAGATAAAAATACAAATGTGGTGTAGAATTTATTTAACCTTTGAAAAAAATTTTCAACCGTCATTTTTTCTGAATTTATCCATTTAATAAATAAAATATTTTTCAAAAAAATGATTAGTTTTAATAAATTCCATTGTATTTTTAACTTAATTTACCAAAAACAATAAGACCTGAAAAAATGAACAGGTTCGTTAAAAAAAATGAAATTTTTTTTTTTTTAGTCTTCAATTACTACAGAATTTTATTCAACAAAATAATGTATATTTTTTTTAAATTTTTATTGTCAATATTAATCAAGGAAGGACGTTGCTTCGTTAAGTTTTTAAAAGGTGAGACTTTATTTTAATGAAATAAAAAGCATAATTAATTACTTTAAAGTTTAAACTAAAGGTGATCTTAAATGTTTCTCCACTCCTTCAATTTTTCTTTTAATTTGCGGAAGTAGGCGTTGATTCAAAAAAGACACAAGGACATTAAAAAGAAAAGAAAAAAAAAGAGAGAAAGTGATGAGTAATAAATCGCTATTTGAAGATCAAGTTTTATTTTGAGTGCAACATTTAAACATGGCCGCTGTCGCCTAAACCTGACAAGAAGTGTGGCAAAGTCTTTAGCAAAAAGTAGATAAAAAAAAGAACACAACTTTAACTGACTATTGCTTTTGGGATTATGAAATGTTCGACTTTATGGATTCCCGGTTCCGTACACGATGGATTTTGATAATCAATGTTTGTTGGATCCTAACGTTTCTCCGTAAGTTTCGTTTGTTATTCTTTATTTTTTAAGAGAATCGGGTTTTCATATTGATCCCTGACTTTATAACCACCTGCTTACTGATGCGATGATTAACAGTTGGTTGTTACTTCAAAAGTGTATTTTTCTTTTCTTTTTTCCTGATGAAAGCATTTCAAATTTAAATATTTGTAATTTTTTTCTATTGAATCCAATTTTTAAAGATATTTTATAAATGCAAATAGTTTATTTTTCCTCAGAAGTTTTAGGGAAAACGTGTTGATTTGCCCGTACATCCCAACCACTTGCTATTCAACAAACATGGAGAAACCCTTTCTCACAAAGAGCCCTTTTCTTTTAAGACAAACTTATTAAACTCGTTTAACTTTTAAATAAGGACCTTTTATGTAAGCATTTTACGTGATTTTTTTTTTTTTCCTTTTATTGAAATTTTGTTTGTTAATTAAAAAACCCATTAGGCCTTTTTTTGTGTGTGTTCCTGTTTTTAAGGGAACAAACTACCATAAATTAATTTTTAAAAAAATATGCTTGTCCTGTTCGGATATCCTTTTTTATGCTTTTTAATTCATAAAAAAAAAATATATTGTTAAAATTAATTTATTATCTCTGATCTTCATTAAGATCATATCATTTTTCCACTATTTTGACTTTTTATATCCGTTATTGCTTGCTAATTACAAAAATGTAAAATTGTATCTTAAAAAAAAACATGAAATAACAAAAAGAACCAACAATTTGATCATAATTATAAAAATAATTAACCGGAAAATAAAAGTATTTCTGGATTTTATTTTTATTAGAATCTTGCTTGAGTTATTAATGAAAACACTTGAAAATAAATTGATAGTGGCTTCATTATACAAATCGGCTAAAAAAATAATTAGAAAATTACCTACTTTACTTAGCAACTTAGTTTTTTAAATTGATATACAAATTACATCAGCCCCCCCCCTCTCCATGTTACTTTTCATTCATAAATGTATTTTTTTATTTTACTTTTTGCGTTAATCTTTCTTTAAAATTTTAAGTAGCAAAAAAAAAAAAAAAAGCCTAGTGGAAAACATTTAAATTTAGTCAACTGGGTCCCTCTTTTTTTTACTTTTTGTAATTTTTTTTTTTTTTAATAATTATTTTTAAAGTAAATCACAGATTTGTTGTTTAAGTTCTTCACATGCGATTTTATTTTTATGGTTATATTAAGTCGTACGTTGTAAATTTTTTTTTTTTTTTTTTTTTTTTTACACATCCTTTTTGCTAAAGAAATTCTATCTGTATTTTTTTCTTCCTTCCTTGTAAGTTAGGAAATAAAGCTAAGTAAGAAAATATTTTAATGAATTTCAAATATGGAAGTAAAATTCAAAATATAACCGACTCTGAAACTTATTGTTACCAACCTGAGACAGGTGTGTACAGGTAAATTTCAAAATGAATCCACTTTTTTTTTCTTTTTTTTAAACCCACTTGTCAGTTCCAATTATGACGAAGTGAATAATAATTACTAATTACTGACTTGTATAGAATTTTTTTTTCTTGTTATGCGGAGGGGGTTGATTGATAATGTGTTTTTTTTTTTGTTTTTTTTTTTTTTTGTTAATCGTACAAAACAAGGTGAAGAGAAAAATAATTTTTAATTTTATCGTTCTCTATATTTTCTTCGTCATAAAGCGAGGGAGGGGGTTCTGTTTGCTTCTCTTTATTTTTTTATTACACCCCCCCCCCAGTAAAGTATGAAAAATAAATTGGAAAAACTTTATCTTCTACAAAATATTTGTAATTAATGTAATTTATTTTAATTTTTTTTTTTTTTTTTTTTTTTTTTTTCCATGGATCGACTCCCCTCGAATATCCGAAGGCTTGAGGGGGTTGTAACAAGGATTTTCTAAAAGTATGATTGAGTCTAATTGTTTAGTTTCCACACTGTTGTTAGTGCAAGACTGACTGCAGGGGACAGGAAAATTAGGCGACTCGGGTGCACACGTGCATCTTGATTCAGATGAACGAATAAGTTTTATACTAGTCTATCTATTTCGACAACGTTTTAACTAGTTAAGAAAGCTTTATTTACAATTACATTGGGTTGGAAATGGCTCTTCACAGCTTCCTATTTTATGCAGCTCTCCGCAGTAATTTAACTTTTCTATTGCCCCTTTTTTTTCTCCCTGCGCTATATAAAAAAAATACTCGATTTCTTTCCGTTTGGCCTTTACCAGTTGAGCTATGGCACTCCTTCAATGCTCGTTAACCTTGCTTTATATTAGATTTTTAAGAATTCAAATGTCTTGATTGCATTTGAAACACAAGCAGTTGACCTAGATACCAGTTGATAGGTTTGTTTACATGACAAGATAGTTAACTTTACTGGTGAGGCCGCGACATCCACCACCTTTCTTATTCTTTTTTTTTTTTTTTTTTTTTTTTTTTTTAATCTATTCAACAAAGTTAATCTGACCCGTTTTTATATCTGAAAATAAAACTACGCATTCGCTAGTTTTCTTAAAAATCCTTCCTGCCTTGCATGTGTCATATTTGATAAACTCTCCAATTGATATGTCGAACTTACGTTCATTGTCAAAAAAAAAAAAACGGTCCGTAAATAATAATTTTTAAAATCAAAATTATAAAATTTCTTACAAACCATTTTCCCAAAAACTAAAAAGTAAGTCTACCTGTGAAATGCAATACCATTTTTTAAAATGACAAATCTTTCTTGAAACCTTTCAAAAAAATTGATCTGAATTTTTTTTTCTTTTTTTTTTTTTTAACTAGCTAAAATTTTCTCGGCACAACATAATTCTTTTTAAAGAAAATCTTTCAAAAATATACTTCTCGAAATATTAGCTAATTTAAAGTTTAAAAATAATTATGACTTGCTTTTAGTTTCAAATATCGCAGAAAAGGAATTTTAACACGGTGGTTAGTGTTTTTATGATATGCTGACAGCTCTATTGACAGCCTGATGTTTTTGTGTAAATGTCTTCTGAGATTTAATACATTTTTTTTTTTTTTCTTTTTTTTTTTTTCTTTTTTTTTTTTTTTTTTTTATCTTGCGATTTAGAGCAGATTTTCGGTAACTGAGGAGAAATAAAAGAAAGCACACATTTCAGTAACAAAAACTTTGAAGATTCTAAAAGAAAAGGATTAAAAAATCAAATTCCTCTGGGGTTTTCCCTCAAAGATTTTGGCGATAAAACTTTGCTTTTTTTTTTTATCAGGTTTTTAGCATTTTTTCATCATTTGTGCATTCTCTCTTTTTATTTCTCCTCTCTCTTTTTATTTCTCCTCTCTCTTTTTATTTCTCCTCTCTCTTTTTATTTCTCCTCTCTCTTTTTATTTCTCCTCTCTCTTTTTATTTCTCCTCTCTCTTTTTATTTCTCCTCTCTCTTTTTATTTCTCCTCTCTCTTTTTATTTCTCCTCTCTCTTTTTATTTCTCCTCTCTCTTTTTATTTCTCCTCTCTCTTTTTATTTCTCCTCTCTCTTTTTATTTCTCCTCTCTCTTTTTATTTCTCCTCTCTCTTTTTATTTCTCCTCTCTCTTTTTATTTCTCCTCTCTCTTTTTATTTCTCCTCTCTCTTTTTATTTCTCCTCTCTCTTTTTATTTCTCCTCTCTCTTTTTATTTCTCCTCTCTCTTTTTATTTCTCCTCTCTCTTTTTATTTCTCCTCTCTCTTTTTATTTCTCCTCTCTCTTTTTATTTCTCCTCTCTCTTTTTATTTCTCCTCTCTCTTTTTATTTCTCCTCTCTCTTTTTATTTCTCCTCTCTCTTTTTATTTCTCCTCTCTCTTTTTATTTCTCCTCTCTCTTTTTATTTCTCCTCTCTCTTTTTATTTCTCCTCTCTCTTTTTATTTCTCCTCTCTCTTTTTATTTCTCCTCTCTCTTTTTATTTCTCCTCTCTCTTTTTATTTCTCCTCTCTCTTTTTATTTCTCCTCTCTCTTTTTATTTCTCCTCTCTCTTTTTATTTCTCCTCTCTCTTTTTATTTCTCCTCTCTCTTTTTATTTCTCCTCTCTCTTTTTATTTCTCCTCTCTCTTTTTATTTCTCCTCTCTCTTTTTATTTCTCCTCTCTCTTTTTATTTCTCCTCTCTCTTTTTATTTCTCCTCTCTCTTTTTATTTCTCCTCTCTCTTTTTATTTCTCCTCTCTCTTTTTATTTCTCCTCTCTCTTTTTATTTCTCCTCTCTCTTTTTATTTCTCCTCTCTCTTTTTATTTCTCCTCTCTCTTTTTATTTCTCCTCTCTCTTTTTATTTCTCCTCTCTCTTTTTATTTCTCCTCTCTCTTTTTATTTCTCCTCTCTCTTTTTATTTCTCCTCTTTTCTCTAATATTGTGCTATTTTTTCAATCATCAACAGACTTAGAATTCTAGTTGATTCATACAACAATGACAAATTAACAACTAATTGATTTAATTTTCAAACTATAAATCAATATTATTCATTCATTTTAAGTAACATTTATAAATTAAGCCAAGACTCTCTTGAAAAGTTATCTGAAAATCTTTGTTAATTTCTTTTAAGTTATTCATTAGAATTTACTTTATTTCACATTTGATAATTGAGTATTAATTGGTTACAAATACTTAATTGTTCTCTAATCAAGAAGAGTTTTTAATTGGACTATACCAAAATATTTATTTTGTCTAACTTTCCCAAACCTGTGTTATCTTTTATATTAGATATTTTATTACTTTTTCTGTTTCATTAGTTAATCTTTTTCTTCTGCCGTTTTAAAAAATAAAATAAAATTAGCTTGTCTCAGCAAAATCTTTAATTCAAATCTCTGGACTTGAAAGTTTATCTTGCATGGATGACGCCTAAACCATTTCAACCATGTAAACTTTCATAATCGGCACCGGTTCTCATCTATGGCATTCTGTCATCTCCTTTATCCAATGAGGGCAGTTTTCCAGATATGTCATAAATCTACTTTAAGACTAGTGACGTGACAGAATTCTTTATTTTACCCAAGCAACTTAAGCAGTCATGGCTCTCCACAACTTCCTGTCCATTTTAGCTCTTAATAAACTTTGTCTTTGTCATTTCTCCTAAATCCTGTTCTGACATCTATTTACTCAATTTCACTAAGTATGTTATGCATTGTTTTTGTCTGTCCTGTGAGTCAGATTTTCCAAGTCTTCCTTTCTCATGTGCTCCAGAAACTTCAACTATTTCTTCCTGATGTTTACTATAAGTTTCCTTTTTATTTCTATTTTCTTTCAAACTTTATCGTTGCTCACATATTTGGTATCCTCAGCATCTTTCCGTAGAACCACATTTCTGTTGCTTCAAGTTTCTTCATCTTTGCAGTGATCGTCCAGCACTCACTGCCATACAGGAGGATAGATATCATAACAGTTTAGTGCTTTTTTTTCTTTGTCTCTATTGAAGTTTCTCCATTTCTCCACACTCTGCTTAACTTTTGGAAGGATTCTTTATACTTAGTCCTAATTCACTGTTGGTCAGTCAGTTAAGTACCATACATAGGTACCTCCATGAGATTGCTAAAAAAAGAGCACAGCATGATGAAAAAGATGCCAAACTTGATGAAAACAAAATTTTATCGTGTAAATGTTTATTTTTAAGAAGAAAGATCAAAGTATTTGGGGGGTATTTTTTTTACATTTTTTAATCATTTGTGGCACGTCCAAAATTTTCATTAAAAATCTTTTTTTTTTTTTTTTTTTTTTTTTTTTTTTGAGTCAGCAAAATTGACAGATGGCAACCATTTTTTTTTCCATTTTATAAAAAATGAAAATCGCAGTTTGAAATTCTGTTTAAATATCATTTTTTCAAAACTTATTTTTAGAAAATCAGAAATTATGTTTATTTAAAATATTTTGAACCAAGCTTAACTTAGCTTCTGCACCGAAAAGATGTAATTTGAAAATAAAACAAAGCAGGTCATAAACTTTTGCGTCACTTGACAGGTGATGAATAACATATTGACGGATTCCGTGAGAATAATTTGTTCTACGGAAGGAGAAAAGTGAAATTTTTTCCATTTAAGTGAACAAATTATTTACCTTGTTATTTTTAAGGAAACTTTCACCACTCTAAAATTTTTTTTTTTTTTTTTTTTTGTACTTAGCTTTCACCTTTACGTTTATGATGCTTTATGGAAAATATATCATAAAGAAATTAAAATAAGACTGTTAAGAGTGAGATTAAATTTCATAAGAAAGGTATCTAATTAATTTATAGGTACCTTTCTTATGAAATTTTATCAGAAGTGTACATAAAATACTATAATTTTATGTACATTTACTACATTTTACTGTGTTGTATTTCCATTCATTTTATTAATTTTGATATTTCATTTATGGAAAAAATGCCATACCTGAGATTAATATAAAAATAAGATCATATAAATTTCATGAGATGATACTGATACTTTTAGGTACCCTTCTCAGTTTAAATTGAAAAATCAAATAAACTTCTCTACACGTGTTTCGCAAAAGTAAAGGCCTTAACAGCGGAGAATAATGCTTAACTCAAATAACGCAACTTAATTGTATTCTGGTTGGTCTTCCGTACCTTATAATTAGAGCCCAATTATAAATTATATTTCTTAATTACTGTGGGTCTTCTGATTAGTCAAAACGATACAATTTACAACGCGCTAAAAAAAAAAAGATCTATCTCATAAGGACACTTACGAAAGTGGATGCGGCTTTTAACTAATTTTATAATATTTTAACAACTTAAATGTAAAAATCTATTATAAATTAAAAAATAACAAATAATTGTATTAAAAATTCATTTTTCATAGAAAAACTTTTTGTTTTAAGAAAATATTGTCCATATTCATAAAAACAAATAAAAGCATTTGAAATTAAATATATTTGTTTTATTGAGTTTTGTATGTTACAATTCACAGATGATTTTCAGATAGCGGAGTTAAATTAAAAACAAAAAATACATGATTTACATTCCTCAAAGCCTTGTTTTTAACTATTGTAATTACTAAAGTGGAGTAGATCGAATTTCTAGAGTTTTCATAAAATTAGTTATAGGTGTGGGGTAATAAATATAAGAAAAAAATGACTTTAATAAAAAAACATTTATAATAATTTCAATTATCTGTGAATAGTTTCTGAAAGTTCTATTAACATCCGACAGTTATTTTTATTTTTGCATGATTTTCAAAATTAATGTGTGTCATACAAAAAAAAACGTGCTAAAAATCGTATGTTATTTTATTAGTTCTGGTGATACAAATAGAAACAAGGATTTTTAAATGTAAATTCAGATTCTTCTAAAAAGAAGGAATAATTTTTAAAAATAATTAAAATAAACTTTGATCTTTCCTCTTAATAATAACATAAACATTTAGACAAAATTTTGTTTTCATCAAGTTTGGCATCTGTTCCATCATGCTATGCTTTTTTTTTTTTTTTTTTTTTTTTTCTCTCTCTTTAGCGATCACGGTAGGTAGCCATCTCTTTCTGCAGGACCCAGTCTGTCCTGCAATTTCTCCCATAACTGGGAGGAGAAGAGTTGGATTCAACCTTCCCCCCCAAGGGTATTTGTGTGTAAGTGATTCTAACGAGCACTATTGGAATTTGAACTCTGACTATTTATATTTGCCTTTCAATTGACCGATCTTTCAATTAGCGATCTCGTGGAGGTACCTAACCAGACATGATACACGATTGGGTGATCCAGTCTTTTTTGATTCATGACTGGCAGAAGGTTCCCACAGTAAGTAGCCATTTCTTTATGCAGAACCCAGTCTGTCCTGCAATTCCTCCCATAACTGGGAAGAGTTGGATTCATGCCTCCCCCCCCCCCAAGGGTATTTGTGTGTAAGTGAATCTAACAAGCTCTATTGGAATTTGAACTCTACTATATTTATATTTGCCTTTCAATTGACCGAATAAATATACCAATATAAAAAGGACCAATTCTTGGTGAACTGATAATAAAACATAGAATTCACTAAAAATCTTCGAATGAGCCAATCAAAACAAATTGTTTAATTCTATGAATGGGTGCAGGTTGAGGTCATATGTAATTACATTTGTTTGTTTAAAATAAAATCTTTCTTTAGGATCACAATACAAACTCTCCCTCATTTAAGGAGTAAAGTAGATCTTCTCTTTGGGAAGATCTATCTCAACATTCATTTTCATTTCAGCCATTAATGCCCAGTCTACATATCTAAGAATAAGGTTTATAAGAAGCCCTTTTATTAAGGGCCTGTACATAAAAACCACTTCTATGGCACGTAATGAGAAAAGAGGGTTTGGAACATCTGATACACAGATTTAAGGCAAGTCAGTCAGTTAAGTGCCACATGTGATACACGCTTGGCTAATCATGTACCTTTCGAAACATGACTGACGAGTCTGAGTTTTTCCCTCAGTAGGTTGCCATTTCTTTCTGGACATTTAAGGACTGGAATTTGAATTAAGCTTTCCTGTTTCTCCTTCCAAGCCAATATTCATTACACGACAGCACACATCCTGTAGGGATCCAACTTTAAAAAAAAAAAAAAAAAATACATTCTAAGGAAGTACAGCTTGTTGTAAATGACTTACAGCCTAGAGAACAGTTGGAATGTTTTTATTTTCCCTTTAATCCCGAATCGGAAAAAGACACGGGGTCTTTTCTGTTAATAAAAATAATTTATATTTAATAAAATTCACGCCAAATTCTCTTTGAGTACAGCCCTTCTATTGCTGTCCACTTGGGTTGACCTTTTACAATCACCTCAAATATGGTCAAGTTTGGTGTGCTATTTCTAAGTGTGGGTCAGCGTTTGTGCTCACCAGATAATTTTCTTTTTAAATTGTAAAATATATTTTGGTAATTTCTCATTTTGAGGGTGGGAGTTGTTTAATTTCAAGTGTTCCAAAAATTTAAAACGAACAAACTTTGATTTAAAATTTATAATCTCTTGGTGACTTAATATTTGCAATAAGTCATGATTATTTGGTGTAAATTAACAAAAGATCAAGATAAATTCTTTTCCCCCTACTACGGTATCTCATCTAGTCTCGTTTTATCATGGGGAATGAAAGTAGTTTCGATTAGGGTACTACTTAGTCCACTCATAAAAAAAATGGAAAAATTTTCACCAAATCATTTTTATAGATTAGCATTTTTAAACCACATTATTTGTCAGAATCAAAAAAATATTGATTTGATTTTTTTTTTTTTTTTTTTTTTTTTTATTTAGAAGAGGCTCTTGTTCATGATATCCATACAGTCTAACATTGATACCAACTTTTACATTTGTTATTTACAAATATCAAGTGTAAAAACTGTGCTTACATCATTGATATCGGCATTTTTTTGAGTGATTCAATCAATTGATGGTGATTAAGCACAGCTTAGATGTGGCACAAGGCCAAATGTATGGAGCACCCTATGAGGATCACTCGCTATTCAGTCATAATTGTTCTCTAGTGAGATAAGCTTGCCAACGATTACACCATATCAAGGTGTCTGGATCAGTCTCTGATGGATGAGTTAAGCACACATTTGAATAAACCACTCTCCCATAACTATACCTACGCGAGAGCAAAGTCAGTCAAAATCTAATTCAGTTGTCCCCATACAAATCTGGGATTATTTTTGTGTTTTTTTTTTTTTATAGCAAATTTTTCATCCCATGTTTACGTTGTCAGTTTCATTGATGAACGTGACAGACCAAAAAAAAAAATCCTAATGTTCTTCTTACAGTTTTTGTTTTGAAAGTCCTCACAAGGCAAACTCAACATTAGAAAAATTTAAATAAAGAGGAAGAAAATTTTAAAACTTAATATCAAAGAAATATTTTTCTAAAAGAAAAGTTGCTGCCCAAATAATTCAAATTATCTAATAAAACAACAGCAACCAAGTCTGTACACGTGCCTTCTCTGTTTACTGGCCGTCATTGGGGGAGGCGATTTATTGGTCATGTTAGTTTTTAAAACTGCAATCACTCACTGCTTGCCTTATCACGTAAACTTTGATTTGTTGACTTACAAACAAAAAAAGAAGCTGATTGGACAACCATGATAATGATTGAAATAGGTCAGTTCCCAATCTAGAATTTTTAGTCCTTACGTGTGTGTAAAGAATGGATTTATTTATTCTTAATCCGCCATTTTTATTACTTCAACAAAAATGTTATTTAGAAAGATACTAGTATTTGAAAATAGACGCTACATTTTTATTAACTGTGTATTATGTCTATTGGTCTGCATATTAGAGAAGGAGAAGACTTAATAAAAAAAAAGTGCTCTCTGGCAAAAATCAAACCTACGTTTCCATTTGCAAGAGAAGCCACCGTTTGATTCTGTTTAGTTTGCGGTTTGCCTTACCGTTTGATTACGAACGGCCTCACCAACGTTCAGCAAGGTTAACTTAGTCTTGGTATTACCGTGTACACAGCTGAGTACACGCAACTAAGTTTCAAGATAGGACGCTTTTAACAACTTTGGACTATTTTTAGTGACAAAAAATAATATTTATTTAAATGACTGAAATAATTTCAGTCATTTTGAATGATTTCCATTTCTTGTTATGGTGGACAATAATTATTAATTAAAAAAGTCTTTCGAATGCAGTGCATCATCATGATAGCCTTCAAGCAAATTCTGTTGCGTAAATCGTTTGTTGGCATTGTTCGATGACGTCACCATCATACCTTTTTTTAAAAGAAAAAAAAAAACCCTCCAAAAATCGTTGCCACTCCCTTCTGAATCATGTTTACTTACAATATACTTACTAAGAAATCACAAATTTTACAAAGTCATTCCTTGTACTAGAGAGGAACTTATTTAAATAAGAGTCCCCCCCCCCAAAAAAAAAACAACCTAGTATTATAATTTGGGTCAATCCCTTTGCCGCTGTCTTTACCATTGAGCTGTACCGGCCCAACTAAGTCATAAACACTTGATGGTTGTTTGGCTTGATTCAGTCTTTGCCTGTCGACATGTCACAGGTGGTGGTAGTTTTATTTATAAATCACTTGGCTCTGAGGCAAACAACAGTAGCAGCTCTTACCCACCGTCTGCTGCGTGTCCTTTAAGTCTTCGTTTTTTTCTTCTTATTCGTCGTCTTCTCCCAGATTGCTACTTACTGGATTTCTCCACCTTCAGCCTTCCTCAATTACAACCGACTGTGCTTTTCACTGCTGACACGTTTTTGTCTTCTCTCTACCCCCCTCCCCCACGTTCAAGAAAAATAAAACTTACCCAGAGAAAATATCACAATTTTTACACCAGCCGTAGCAAGATCTTATCAAACATACTAAAACTGTAATCAGTTTGTTCCTAACTGATTGCCTTCTTACTACAGTTAAAAAAAAAAAAAAAAAAAAAAAAATACTTGAGTTTGAATTTTTTTTTTTTAGCAATCTGTTCTCCAAAATTTATCTGTGGCCTAAATGGAGTTTGTTTTATTCTCTCACTGGATGCTGAACAGATGTAATTTTTGGCACATTAATCAGTTGTTGTTTTTTTTTAATCATAACACTATGATTAGCGATCTTGTCTGGCTGAATGCTCTTCTCTTGTAACCTTGTGCCAGAAATTACTTTTTTTGCTTAATTCTTTTTAATTCTACAATTCAAAAGTTTGAGGTCATCGCTGGTAATTTTTTTAAATTGGACCCACAAGTAGTTGTTTGGTACTTTAAATAAGACAAAATTATTAGTTAAAAAAAGAAAAGTGAGACATGATTTTTTTTTTTTTTTTTTTTTTTTTATGGCAAAAAGAAAAAAAAAAGCATTTTATAATTAAATTTTGCCTTTGTCAAAATATCTTCCTTTATTCTTGATTACTACAGCACAAATCTTTGGTATTCATTGCAAAAATTTTCCAAAGTATAATTTTGATAATTGATTTCATTTTTTTTTTTTTTTTTTTTTTTTTTTTCTTTTCCCCAGTAACTCTAAGAGTTCTTTTTCATTTCTTTTTTCACTCTACTTTGTTCATACCATGCTAATTCTGGGGTGACTACAAACTTTTGTAGTGTAATGTGTAAGAAATGTATATTTTGAAGGGTTCTAAAGGTAGACATGAAATTCTAAAGATTTACATAACATTCTAAAAATTTACATAACATCCTGCTTTCAAAAATAGAATCACCTTATTGCATTAAAATAGTAGTTGGGAGAATAGACTGATGTCTGGGATTTTTTCCTTTTTTAAACTTTCATAGCAGGAGTGACTTATTGAGTTCACCACTTTTATATTTGGGATATCTCATCAGTACTGGCATGTTTATTTTTTTTTAATCAGTTCACCTCAAGCAGGGCAATAATGCCACTAAGCCACAAGGAGATACTGGAAGTGAAAAAGAGTGACAAAACTTAAGGAACCAGAAACTCAATCCTGAACAGCAAACAAGAGATAAACATCTGCTCTTGTTCAAAAGACAAGGGAGAAGTGTGAACCGGCGATAGATGAACATATCTAGTACTTACTTCATAAATCTTTCAAATATTTAATTTAGGATGTAAACTGTTAATTACTCATTTCACACTTAGAATTTTGGGCTGCCATTGTTGTTTAATCTGTTAGGGAGAAGTACCCAGTAGTCACAGAGCTTGGAATTAATGACCCCATCTTGGGGTAATTAGTTTGGTTAAGTTTTTTTTTAGATGATGACAAAATGATACAAACTTTTTAATTAAAGTTCTATGGTATTCTAAAACCAACTAATTTCTTTAAAAGGAAATATTGTTTTCCGCTCATAATAAACTTACTAAATTGATAATACAAAAAAGAAATTGATAAACGGGAAATTTAATTACACTGCAAATGATTTTCACAATGAATGCGTAGTGCATAATTCTTCAAATATGATGACAGTCGTTCTGAAGATGAAAATTTCCATGTAAAATAGATTTATTTTTAATTTGTAGTGAAATAAATTTAAATAACATATTGATTCATTTGAAAAACTTTAATATTTTAACCTTTTAAATTTGTTTCTTAAACATTTTTAATGGTGTTTTTTATGCTACTAACAACTATAAATAACAAAGCTAAAAAAAAAAAAATTTTTGTGTAGGGACTTTTTATTTTGGAGATGATTAAAATTAGTTTTGGGGACACCAAAAAAAAAAAAAAAGCCCTAGGCCATGGTTTGTGATTGCAAGTTTTCGTAAATATTCCTTTCTTTGATTACTGGCCAATATTGAATGTTGAGATTATGCAAAAGATTCTTGCTAATTCTTTTTGATATGTCCAAAGATTTAGCAGTAATTATCAGTTGTAGTAACTGTCAAGGTTGGGTAGTGGCAATGGCTTTTTTCCTGTTATGATGTCAGTTGAGTAATGTTATGATTAAAAATTAAAATTGTCTCAATTCATCCTCATAGTCCAATTCTTCTAATGACTGTGTGTACAATCTTTACATGTCCCTTCAAGATATGGGTGATTGTGACTCTCCACAACCTCCCAGTTTGTATTGATCCATTTTTTTCCCCTTTTAAACCTCAATCTGCTCTTCTGTTAGGCTGAAGAGAAATGAGGTGATGTTTAAAAATGGAGTTAGAGAAAATAAAAAGAACGGGTAGGTGAACACTTTGAAAAACCACTCGCCCATAAGTACCCTTCTGACTAGTCAGTAGTAGCAGTAAATGTTGCCTTCATTATCAAAATTGGGGGTGGTGTCAGGTGTGTATTTGTGTTTTATATAAGTACATCAATGTCTTCTATGTGTCGTGTCCCTTCAAGATGTATTTGATCATGACTCTCCATAACTTCCCATTCTTTGTAGCTCTTAGCAATGTTTGTCTTTATCTCTTTCTGTCATTCATTGTTGATAAGTACCTTACTGAATGGTTTCTTGCCTTCAGCCCTGTGGCCAATTTTCCAAACTTTCTTTCCTTGTGTTTCCAAGAAACTCCCTCTTTCTCTCAGTACAAGTGTCAATTTTTTGTTTTATTTCCATTTTCTTTAAAATTTCCTGGTTACTCACATGTTCTATTCAGGTTATTCTTATCATTCTTCTGTAAAATTACACCTGTTTCTTCAACTCTACTCTTCATCTGTGAGGAAATTGTCCAGTATACACTGTCATATTGGAGAATTGATATTATTAAATAGTAGTTTTAACTGTAGTACTAGACTAGCAACTCTCTTACATGCAAAATTGTAATATCTGGGAGGTTAATGCTTACTTAAATACCATAGACTAGATTAGATTTTTCTGTTGAAATAGCTAAGTGTAACTAAATTCTATTCTAATACTTTCTTCTCGCACTTCTTGCCTGTGGAACTCCCTTCTGGCTTTTTTCCTGGCATTGGCAATCTTCAAAAATTTAAATGGCACATCCATAGCTGTCTTCTGTCTTTATGAATCTTATTCTTTCGTTGTCTTTTGTCCTCACTAATGTTTCCTTATTTTCTTTCATTCTCCGTAACTCTTTACATCTTACTGTCATTATTGCTTTGAGCGCAATGATTTAAAAAATCAAAAAAAAGTAGAAAAGAAAAAATGTCAATGTCAGTTTATATCTTTTTGTATTAGAAATATTTACAATAACTTCTTTGGTGTCAGATTTAATTATTCAACTAGAGGGTTGTTCATGATATTGTAAATATCTATAACTAGCAGCCATACCCAGCTGGTCAATTGGAAAAAGCATTCAATTAGAATGGAGCAAAAACAGCATCATGTTTAGATGTAACAGTCTATCTTATTCAATTACTTTAAAGTACTTTCATTAAAAAAAACATTTTGAATTAAAGCAATTACTGATATAACACAAGTAGTCTGTATTTATTCAATCAAAGTTAGCCAAGGACATGAAGGGGTCAAACAGACAACATGAAGGCCCACTTCAGACCACAATTATTTTTGAGTTTTTGAAATTCAATTTGTCATTTTATCTAATCAGGGATGTAAAAGAGGATACATTTATAAAGCAATTGTTAAGTTTGATGAATTTTTTATTTTATTTTATTTATTTTTTTCACTAAATGCAGTGGCATAGAAATAAAAATGAGGTATTGTTGAGCTCGTCTTGATGTAAGTATCCTACATACAGAGTTTGAACAAAATCAGAGGAAAAAAGTTGAATTTATTGTTTGTTTTTTTTTGTTTTTTTTATCAATTTTTTATGCTAAGAACCTATCTCTTACATTGTGCACTATATGTGCCAAGTTTGATCAAAATCTGTTGGATGGATTGCAAGTGAAAAGGTATCCCACAGATATATATATATATATATATATATATATATATATATATATATATATATATAAAAAAACTTGTTTGGTGTCATATTTAATTATTCAACTAGAGGTTTGTTCATGATATTGTAAATATCTATACTAGTTTTTTTTTTTTTTTTTTTTTTTTTAACATTTGTGTGTATATAATCAAGCAAGACAAATGGAATTTTTGTCATTTAGTAATGGGAACAGAGCAAAGTTGAAGAGAGATCACTGCCTAATCAAAAATGAAAGTGAAAACTTTGGCAAGATACAAACAAGAAAAAATGTTTTAAGTCTCAAAAGATTTGAGAAACTGGAAAAGGTAATAAGCAAAAGATCTTCCAGCAAAAGATGAATTTGAAGAAGCAGGTGTTGCAAATGTAAACAGAGTAGGAATAGAGAATATTAAAGATTTTTTCACAATTGTGCCTTTAGCCAAACACTCATCTTTTACATAAAAAAAAAAAAACAAGTAAATCCATTGCTAGGTCAGCTACTAAAAAATTTGGTTCATTATATCATGAGAGAAAATTTTACCCTCCAGAATCTACCATTCATACATGCTTAGATTATTGCTGCCACATATGGTCTGGTGTCCCCACTATTTACTTTGAGCTCCTTGATAAAATCCATTGAATAATTGGCAATATTATTAGACTTTATCTGGCAGCTCGGATTCAGTTACTTTCCCACCGACATAAGATTACTTCTCTGTGCCTTTTTTTTATAAATATTTTCAAGGTAATTGTTCAGATGAGCTCTTTACTATGGTACCAAGCCTTTTTGAGTTTAAGCACAGTACTAGACTGGTGTCAAGATCTCATCAGTTTACAGTTGAGCTAGCTGGATGTAACTAAGTTCTATGCTAGCAGTTTCTTTCCTCACACTTCTTGCTTGTGGAAGTCCTTTCTGGTTCCATGCTTTTCAGCCAACTTTAATCTTCAAAAATTTAAATGCAGTGTCAATTGCTATCTACTGTCCACCTGATTACACTTTTCTCTTTCTGGTTGTTACTAATGTTTCTGTTCTTAATTCCTCCACATCCAGTAGCCCCTTGCATCTTAGTGGCTTTTCTGCCTTGCATGGGGGGGGGGGGGGGTGAATCCGATTTAAAACAAAAGATTTCTCAACAGAAACCTGAAGTAGAACACTAGATGAAAACCTGATAGTTGGGCTCATCATTGGGTCTATCATGAAAATAGTCAACAAGCAAGATGGGAACAGTGAAGAGTAAGGTTTGGGGATAGATTTATAGACAATAAAATTGTTTCCTTTTACATCCTTGTGCAAATTAATTGAAACAAAACAAATAATTCCACAGATTCTCGATTGGATTTAAATCTGGAGAGTTTCCAGGCCAGTTGATAGTACTTTGATTCCTTCACTGGTAAGGCTTACCATTGTTACAATTTTCATATGCTTCCTTGGAGTAACAACCATCGCAGACATAGGACAACTAATCAGCAGTCAAAACAATAGTGTCTGGGCATGATAAAAATATGATGCAATATTTTTCAAGGCCAAACAAATTTCATCATACACACCGAAAATAGATTCATATTACTGCACACCACTGCAAATGACCTAATCAGATGCAAAAAAAATAGAAATCGATTACACTCTGTCACTCCAGTGGATCTAAACCTGACTGTATGGTGAAAGAAAGGAAACTAAACTAAAGCGGTTGTTTCAATTAATTTGCATAAGGGTGTAAGTTGATGATGGTATTTAGAAAATATAAATTCTTGGACAAGTTGGTTGTTTTTTTTTTTTTTTTTTTTTTTTTTTTTTTTTCCGCCTAATAGTAGTATATCAGAAGAATTTTTAAGCTCAGAGTTTATTCATGTAAGGCAAAACATTTCAAACAATACAAAGCTGACTCTTTCTTGACATAGCCAAAAATGTTTTAAAAAACAACAAATTATGGGAATGGTCTTCAGCCTCTCTGTGGTGAACAAACATGTCAGTACATACGCAAAAGAGGCCTTGGATCACATGTGGACATGTTTGTCAATACCAGTTACATCCAGGGTTTTTCCTGTTAGCAGCAGGACAGTTTGGCATGTCTACATACGGGCCACTGTGCAACTGATCAAGACCTAAGTCTTTGTAAGATGCTTTATGCCAATAAAAGCTAGTGGGGAAAACAGCAGTTTGCAAGACATGGTGTCTTGTGAAGTTGGTCCCATGGGCATTTTGTTCCTTAAGTTGCTGTGGTTTCCAAGGCTTTTTTTTTTTATTTTTTTAAAATATTTTGTTACTATGCCTCTCACCCTATTATCCTCGTAGTTATTGGTAGAGCAATTGGTTAGGTGTCCCCCCTCTCTTCACCATTATCAACACTCTTTGCTTACACTACAATACTCTCCAGATATGAATCTAATCAAATACATGAGATCGGTCATTAAAATATGCATATGAGAATGAAAAACAATACTCTGAAGCAATAGAAACTGCTACAAATAATGTTAAACTCAAAAACTGTAGAAATGTTAATCAAATCAATGAATGAAATACTGATGAAGGTTATAAAATATAAAAGTTCATATTCTATGTGCCATCTCTCTTCAAGACTGCGTTCATGGATCTCCACAATTTCCTGTCCTTTTTAGCCCTTGTATAGTTTTCTTTTTGCTTGATCCCTGTTCTGCTAATCATTTACACAAGCTCATTAGGTAGGTTATGTACGGCTTTCTTCTGTTCCTCTTACTTTTAATTTTTTCCTACGAGTGTCACATTTTCAAAGCCCTTTTCCTCATGTGCCCTAGACATTTCAGATGACTCTTTCTAATACAAAGTATAAATGCTCTTTTTGTTTCCATTTTCTCTCAAACTTTGTCATTGCTCACATTTGTTCCAACTTATTCTCAGCATCCTTCTGTAGAACTACATTTCTGTTGCCTCGAGTGTCTTCATCTGCATTCATTGGTTCAAAAAAATAATCATCATAAAGTGATTTTTCTGTCAATCAAAAGACAATGAAGATATTTACAAGACAATACAACAAAGAATAAGAAATAAGAAAAATTACTTTTGAAGAAAAATGCTTAGTTGTGCAAAAACCATATGGCATTGTGCATTTTGAAATGCCTGGCACAAATGGTTTGATATTTCATCATTTATTTAAACCTACTCCAATCAACCTGAGCAATCGATCAATGTGGTTATTTTAGGCATTTATTCTTATGCAAAATAATTACCTTTTTTTTTTTTTTTTTTTTTTTATTAGAAAAAAAACTGAAACTTATTTGACTTGCCTACCCAGGGTTCTACGGACAAATTTACCTTTTGACAACTGAATATTTTCGTTTACTAGCCAAATCCATGTAATGTTATTTCACTCTAATGTTATGAATAAAACAATTCCAGGTGAAGTTTTGTTTTATTTTCTAATTCTCTAAGACAATACAGACGAAATTTATGGGAGGAAATTTAGAAATTTCAAGAACAATTACATTCAGTGGTACTGTTACCTGGCAAATATCACTTAGAATAATTCAGTCAACTGACAAATACATGTTTGAAGATCTCATCAGTTTCAATATTAGTTACTAAACTTAAACAACAACAACCTCATAAAGACATTACATTCACTTCAATTGTTACCTGGCAAACTTTGAAAGGTGTCATT
This sequence comes from Acanthosepion esculentum, assembly GCA_964036315.1. Classification (NCBI taxonomy): domain Eukaryota; kingdom Metazoa; phylum Mollusca; class Cephalopoda; order Sepiida; family Sepiidae; genus Acanthosepion; species Acanthosepion esculentum. The sequence goes on from OZ038485.1 coordinate 133,790,770, forward strand.
TAGAAATATTCAGTAGACTTACTGACAAAATTTAAATGCAAATTTGAAGTCTTCAAGATCTCATCAGTTTCAATATTACTAAACAACCTCAAACAAAAAGATCATAAATACATTATATTGAGTCTAGAAACTGTAGAACTGTTTAGTTACCTGGCAAATATCAGTCAGGATAATTCAGTCAACTGACAAATGCAAGTTTGAAGATCGCATCAGTTTCAATATTATCAAACTTGAAACAACCTCATAAAAACATTACATTCACTTCAACTGTTACCTGGCAAAGGTGTCATTTAGAAATATTCAGTCATGATTTGCAGTTATTGTAACACTCTTAACAGGTTTTTACCTTATTTTCAATTTCCCTATCAGGTTGGTAAATGTCACTCAGAAATATTAACGATAGTAATGCTGATCTAAGATCTTAAAGTGGGACTGGAAAGGGAAATGTCCAGATGGTCTGGCAAACACATACTGTGTCTTTGTGTTACTGACATTGAACTTATTTCTATCTGTTTCAAACTGAAATTTTATCTTTTAAAATTTATAACTCCATTTGCCCAAATATTGAATTGCATTTCCCCTTTTTATTCCAATTTCCAGTCCCACTTTAACACTTGCTCAATTTGAATTGTCAAATCAATAGCTTGTGACTCTAAATCTTTTTGTTTTCAAACAGTACTGCTTTGTCCTTACACTTTTGATCAACAGACACAATGTTAGCTGGCCAGTCACACTGTCCTGGTCCCCCAGCAATCCTTCTCCTGCTGTTTGCCATCCACTTGTCAATGGATTTCTCTGGGTTGAATTCAGCCAGATCTGGACCTTCAGAAGAAAGCAAGATTAAGTCTGACAGTCTCTGTAACAAACTGCTTCGTATGTTGCTCTTTATTCTCTGCAGAAAAGGCTTTCTCACACTCTGCGGAGCTGATTAGAAGAGTGAGCATTATTCTCACAAGATGAAGTACATTGCAGAAGTCAGTCTTGTATGGGTCCTTGGTCAGTAGGATTTGCCACAGATCAGAATAAGACTTGTCCCTGAAAGTATTTGCAACAAAGAATTTCATGTCTCCATTCCGTCTGACCAACTTCCATATTGCATCCTGCAGCCACAAGAGGTTTTCCAAACTAGTCACAAATAATGTCTATTTCATGATTTCCAAAATGGACAAGTTCCCTTTTGCATTCTGGCCATGTGTCATGATTGAACACCTTTAATGAAACTTTTCACCACACCTTGAGCATCTACACTTGTATTTGTTCCCAGCAGATTTTGAAACCTTGACTCTAGTTCTTTGATTGTAATGTCAACTGTAGACTCAACATGCTTTAGTTTTTCTTTGGCCTCATAAACAGGACTCCCGGTCATTTCAACTCCTTGAAATTTGGGATTACCCTGCAAATTTTCAGACTGTTGTTCTTCAATACACAGGATAAACTTTTCATACATTCCCCCAGGAATGTATTCCTCCTTCATACTTGAAACAGTTTCCATACAATCCTTAATTGATGCAACTGCTACAGGAAGTATCAGATTGTTTGTCTGTAGTTTTAGACTGAGCAAAGCTAGCTCGCCAAATAGATCGGATACAAAATGGCAAAATGCAGTGAATACAAGATCCTTCAATTGCTTGTTTATTTTCTTAGCTCTACCAGCAATGTCTGCATTTGATGTTGCTGCAAGATTTTCCATATGAGTGTAGACTATTGCGTATTGACCATGATCCTCAGCCAAATGACCATCTTTCTTTCCTTGGAGAAAGACTCTCATTGCCCTGTCTACATGGGGAATCCATCTGGTACCCTTCACTGGTGCTGGTGAGTAGATTCTTGCTTCAAGTTCTTCTCCAATGATCTTGAGTTCTCTCTTGCTCTTTGGACTGAAGTGGTAAGTCTTCCATATCAAATGTAGACAGTCATTGACAGACTGCATAATAGGAGTCTGTTTTTGTAGTTTCAATAGGGCTAATTCAAGCCTATGTGCCATAGAGTGAAAGTCTATGAGATGGGGAACTTCCTGCCTTAACAGTGACACAACACCATTCCTCTGTCCTGTATTCACATTTGCCCCATCTGCACAAAACCCAACAATTCTCGATGACATTTCATCATCACTGATCCCCACTTTTGAAAGAGCAGATTTAGTAGCAGAGATAATGCCTTTAGCATGGCCATGTTCAATGGCAATAACTTCAACAAGTTTATTTTCTGCTTTGCCATTCAACACTGTTCTCACATAAACTGCTTCATTTTCTGACACAGAGCTGTCAGTGGCACCATCAATCATAACTGACACATAATGAGTCACTGATAGATTCCAATGTCTCATCTCTGATCATGTTTGCAGTAGTAGACATCTTTTCACCACACCTAACATCGTTAATGTATGCAGGTGTCACAGGTAGCCCATTTTTGTATTGAAATAAGAGTAGGGGCTTGAGTTTTGTAAAGGCCATTTCTTCCTTCCCTATACAATAAACTGTGTTAAATTTAACTTTCAAATCCTTTCCGTTTGATTTGATTTCTGCATCGAGAAATTTCTTGGCAATGTGAGACTTTTCCATTGAGTGTTTGCTTGTTTTATTAATGATAAAGTTGCATCACTTGCCGTGTCTAAGACTTACTATGGGCAAGGTCGTTTTCACGTTTAAATTTAGTATTACCATCTACAAAATCAGTTTTTCCAGCCAAAGTTGAACCAGCCCTACGACAAAAATCACAATACATTGCGTTTTTTTCTCTATCGTAACGAAGCCAGGCGAAAGTTGACAACCAAACTTGTCGGAATTCTCGTACAATGGACGGCTTACTTTCATTTTGTGTGTCATCATTACTTTGTTTATCATTCCGGGCATTCTTTTGAGTCTCGGTTTCATTCAACATTTCTACTTTGTTCGATTTTGCGAAGAAAACCGATATCGGCTTTAGTATTGTTTTCTTCGTTGCCATGTTTCTTTAAATCTTTGCACATGCACAGAAAGACGAATGAAAAATGAAACTGCGAATAAAATGTGTGCTGTCGTCGTCAAAATGCCAATTCTTGTATATTGTTCTATTAAACCTTTTATTGTTTAAATAATTTGACTTTGCTTGTTTTATTAAAAAAAAAGGTTGAACAGACATTTTTCACTCAGTAATGAGCTTTGGAAGATTGTCAGTGAAAACAACACAGTCGGCAAAAGATAAGCGTTTTATTATTTCTAGTCGCCACTTGGAAAAATCACTCGCAAATGCGACTGTTTCACTCGCAACGTAGAGCCCTGCTACCAGTCTTTTAATCTTAGAGTGTATAAGAACTTTGACACTTGGTTTCCTATTAGTAATACTAGTTAGGGTACCTGACATGGCTGGGGTGGGGAGAATTAATCAAGACTTTAATATCATTCAGTAAATTTAAGAAAATAGACAATTTAGCAACCAAAAATTCTGGTAAAATACAAGGAGGCTGAGATTAATAATTTGTAGAATCTATTTCTTGAAAAATTCACATTTCTGATGAAGGCCAAGAAATATTTTGGAAATCACAACAGTTTCTAGACATCACTTATAATTTCTAAAGTAGTCAGAGAAACTGAAGTTCCAAACTTCAGTGTGACAGTAAACCAATATGATTTGCCACAATTCCATTTGTGGGGCCAATAAATATCTTTGTATTCTGTAGTAAACTTCTTTTCTGTTTCCATGGAAACAGCAGTTTTGACCCTAAATTGACCTGTGTTAATCAGAGGTCAGCACTACTTATGCTTGGTGAAGTGGAAGGCTACTGGGAAAAGTTAAATGAGAAATTGGAAGAACTTACTGATGAAGGTGCAGTTTAAGAAGAGGAAAAAAAAAAGTTTGAGGGAGAAGGAATCTTTTCTTACTTACCTAGAGAAAGAACATAGAAAAGAGTTAAGAGAACAATGTCAGATTAAATACTAACAGAAGGGGGCAATATCTATTGTGGGTGGAGCAGGCAGCATAAAAAGCCAGAAAGGTATTTTTCATGTTACATTGAAGATCTCTTTGGGGGACAGCTTATGAAAGAGGCCAAGTGGGACAGGAGGACGAGGAGAAAGATCTGGTGACTAGTCTGATGATTTGACAGTTTTAGAAAATGGGCTGTGCATTACCATCCTGTTGTGGACAAGGATAAAGGCCCCAAGAGGGGAGGTTGACACTCCTTCGTTCTCAAATAGAAACGACAGCAAGTAAAGAAGCAAGAGAACATAGAACTAACATTACAGAAATTTGTTGAATGATCCTAAAATGGAATGCAGCATTTCAATAACCGACATGATGAACAATGCCTAAGAACATTTACATGAACATTATGAGGAATGAAAAAAAAAATGACTTCCTAAATTATTTTTAAACTTTTTTTTTTTTTTTTTCTGATTAAAATGCAGCTTTAACATTTCCTGAAAGATTTTTTTTTTTTTTATGGGGAGTGGTCTACATGTTTAATTTCTCTAACCATAAAATGGGATATTTTCATCCCATGCTGAAATTCTTTTAGGCAAAATAGTGAAGGAAAGCAGAAAGAAAAGACTACCTTTCTGTAAGAAGACAAAAAATGTATGACAGTCTACAAAATAGATCACCCAAAGTGTGAACCATGTATTGTGGAGGTTGAAATCCAGTAGGTGTGTAAATTTAACCATCTGGATAGTGTAGCAACAAAGGATGGAAAGTGGAATAGAGAAACAATGGTGCAGAGGAATAATGAAAAATGCCTTTCAGAAACTAAGCTTAGTACAAGGTAACCAAAAAAGTCATTACTATTTTTTTAGTTATCAAAAAAAACTTGACATACCATTACTTATTAAAATAATTCCCATCAGTATCCAGAGCCTTTTGTCAATGTGCCTCCATCTGTGCAATGCCCTAGTGGTAAAAATAAGTATCTTGGATGCAAAAATGTCTGTGAGTGCCTACCACAAGTCTGCCTCATTTGTGAAGGATTTCCCACAAAGGTGGTTGTCAAGGGAATTTGTTGGCACAATGTCTGGGGAATAAGGTGGATGGCACCGTGGCTCCCAGCCATGTCACCATATGGAATCTCTGGCTACCGACATCACGTGTCACCTGGCATTGTCATAGAGGAACAGTACACCCTTGCAATTAACCAATACTGTGGCTCCTTCTGCCACAAGCTCACCCCACAGGTTTGGTTGTTGTTCTCCTCTATAATCGCCTTCAGGGCCTCCATAATCCAGAAACTGTGGCCAGCCACTGCAGAGTTAATCACAAATAAACAGATCTTCCAGCCTGAATTTCTGGGACCAGTGCCTGACAGTGTGGGGGTCACTAAGAGCATTATGCCCAAAGGCTTGACATGTTCAGCAAACTTGTCACGGCTGCAGACAAACCCACCTTAAAGTCATAAATTAGACAAAAGCAAACAAACTGGTTTGACACCACCATGTTTCCTTGCCACTACTCAAGTTATTATTGATGTGTGTGCACAAAACTTTAAATAATGCACAGAGATAATTGGGAGTGTCCATCATGTGTGCAAAGATTGCCAATGCCAATCAGTCCATGGTACTCCCCCCTCCCAATATAGAGCCATGCTAGTTTCCTCTGATATGATTACAGAAAACAATAGAACTATATATGTACAAAACTATATGATACATGATGCATATAGTTTCCTCTTTTGAAAGATAATCATATATATATATATATATATATATATAATCATCTGTATATCTCAAACCAAGGGCATATACCTAATGTAATCGAGGGTCACCAGAATTTCTGAAAACACTCCATTCCTTCAAGTCAGTACCTCTTGGCAGACAATGTTCTTGGTAACAGTTTGCCCTTTTCTCCTTCCTTTTCCGTCTGTCTTCATCACTTTAACCCTTACATCTGAGAGTTTTTGATCTCTAGAATATGCCACAAACTGCTCATGACTGAACTCTGGTTTAGGCATTTTGAAATACCTTACACAAAATTCAAGTTCAGAAATTCAAGTGGGTAGTGCTCTGCCTCAGCAGGATCATCTGTCAAATCTTTATCTGTACTATAATAGGTGCAGCAGTTGTTACTTATCAGTTGAACAAGTACAATACAATCATAGTATTGAAACATGAAAGCTTTTGTATAGCGAATTCAAAATGTCTTGTCTTATAATGAAAATATATTGGTCTACTTTGTATAGACCACTTTTCTTTTTTCTTTTAAGTAAATACTATAACCAGTGGAATTTTACTGTTTTTTTTGGGGGGGGGTCTCTTTCTCTCATTTGGAGATATATATATATGAGTTTTTTTTTTTTTTTTTTTTTTTTTTTTAAATAAAATGTGTTACATAGCTAATTGATGTTATTTTCAGCACCTAGTTTCTTTTTTGTTTTTATTAACAAATGTGTGACAAGTCGGACGGTCAGTTGATCTTTTCAGTTTTATTTTTACTATTCTCAAAGTATTGAACAAGAAAATGTTGAGCAACATTTTTCACTATATAAGCACAATGTAATTTCAATATAACGGCCATTTTCTTTTTCTTTTCTTTTTTTTCTAGGGCCTAGTTAAAGTAGTTGTAGCAATAACAACAATAACACCACCAATAATAATGCACTGTTGGCTTCCAAAAGGATAAACATTAGTGTGTACATGCACACTATTGTAAAAAAAAAAAAAAAAAAAAAAAAAAGCAGATTTATTTTTCTTAATTTTAAGTAGCTAATTTTAATTTTAGCTGCTTTTCATCACAACTAATCTGATCTGCAATTCATTTAACCATCAATGGTCTGAGTCGTAGGGATTAAAAAAGAAATATTTAAAAAATGAATCATTAACAGTGCTGCATTTAACATTTAGCCCTCTGCATCATTCATAAATATTCCTTCCCCTTTTTACTGTATATGGAATCCCTTCAAAATATAGTGTTTTATATATTAGTTCTATATCTTTGAAATTGCAGCAGCCTGGCTCTCAATTTCAGTCAAGAGTGTTATAGATGCTGCCATTCGACTTGCATTGGCAGGACTAACATTTTGCTTGGTGAAAATAGTCACCTACAGAGTGCTCTCTATTTTTTTTTTTTTTTTTTTTTCCAGTTGAATTTTGCTCTTATATTGATTTTTTTCCTGAAGTTTTCAATAACCATAAAATTGTTTTTCCTCTCTCCTTTTATAAATGTTTCTTCTTGAAAATTTTCTGTTGACATTATTTACTGTCCCACCGCATATCCTCTTCCACTTAAGTTGCCAAGTAGCTTTTCCTTAAGTTTCATCAATCAAAACAATTCTAAAATAACTTGAAAGAGACAAATGATGGATAGTATTTTGTGTTATAGAGATAATACCTAAATTTTTACATTTCTGAAGAGTCAAAATTATTTATATTGATCCTATTTCAGATAATTTTTTCCTAATATTAAAATTCCAACACTTTGACTTGATTGTAAGGTTTCAATTTTTTAAATTTCCATTATAATTAAATTTGTTAGTGCATTTATAGTAAGATTTGCTAAAAAATGAGCATACATGATGAAAAATGCCCTAAACTTAATAAAAACAAAGTTTTATCGTCAAAATCTTAAGAAAAAAACAAAGGGTTTTTTAATTATTAAATTATATTTATTTTATCCTTTTTAGAACCTTCACAATTTTGTTAAATTGTTTTTCTTGTGACAGCAGGTGACCAAAAATTATTATAAGATATTTAGGTTTGTTTTTTTTTTTTTGTTGGTTTTTTTGGGGGGGGGGTATGGATTTGTAAATTCTTGCAAAAATCAAATAATTGTCAGATTTTAATGACACTTTCAGGTCTTATTCACAAATGAATTAAATTATTTTAGAAATGTTACTTTTATTTTTTTATTTTTTTAACTTGTTACCCTCACTTATTTAATTTTATGAAATTTTGAGAAATTCATTTTTGTACCACTTAATGTTTATATTAGTTATATGTAGAACTTGGACAATTTAAATCAGAAAATCTGAATCATCAGAAAAAAGATGCAATAAAACTAAGACTTTATTTAATTAGAAAAGCTTTTACCTGCTTTTATGAATAAAATGTATTATGAGCTCTATTATCTTAAAGAAAAATTATTTCTGATGAACAATGAATTTTTACAGGAAATCTTTTTTTTTTTTTTTTTTATAATTTATAAAGTTTTAAATATTTACAATTTTGTATTAATTACTACCAGTTAGTTTTTACTTAATAAAAATATCACTGATTTACTAATCATAAATAGAAAAGCTTACTGCAATTTATTGACCACCTGTATTTTAAAAATTATTACAAATATTTTTGGGGTGTATAAATGTGCAGATTCTTGTAAATACAGACCTCTATAAACAACATTATCAGTAAACAAGAACATAAGTATAGTAAAGAGTACCTAAAATTTAATAAAACATTAGATTATAGAGAATATTTTCCTAAATTTTGGAGATTACTAGGTAGTTAAAAATTATATACAAAAAAAAAGTGGTTCTGTTCCTCAAGTAATTTTTACAGATGTCATTCATAGAAAAAAAAGATTAATTTCTGGCTGTCAATCTGTCAACACTTACCTCTGTTAAAAAATGCATTTTTGTGATATTTTAAACTAAAAGTAATACTTGTTTCAAATCAGATTAATTAAACTTTAAATTAACTAATATTCTTCAAATAGTTTTATTTTTGAAAGATTTTTTATTAAGAGAATTACATTGTGTTGAAAGCTAAAATCAGCAATTTTTTTCTCTCTCTTACACACACACACACAATAAAATAATATAAAAATTGAATAACTGAACCACTGATTAGCAACAGGAAATTAAATAAGTTTAGTTAAGAAAACTAATTATTGTGTTTCTAACTAAATTTGCATTTCTATAAATATTTAGATGAAAACAGCTTTAAGCAGAAGGGACGAACCAGTCTGCATTCTTTGAGAGTTGGATTGCCTTTGAGCTTAATTTGCAAAGAAGAATCCAAACATTCAAAGGCATTTTTTTTCTCCCTAAAAAAGCATTTATTTTTTTGTCTCAAAAACTCTCTCTCTCAAGTGAGAGACTTAGAGATGCAAGAGGAGAGCATTGAATTAAGATCATTTGAATGAAAAACAATAACTACACAAGTGTTGCTATATTTTTGTGGCTGCTCAGGAAACTGTTTACCACACACACACACACACACACACACTGACAGTAGGTTAAGACACAATGTCTTAAGATAGAATGGAAAAAAACCATCCAATCTCCTTTTCAGTATGCCTCATCTTCAGCAATTGACTCTGACCTTCTGCCCTGCAGTGGGGAAGAGTGCAGCTTGGATGGGACAACCCATTCAAACTGGACTTTGTGCAATTTCAATGTCGGGGCCAAAAAGCTGGACAGCAATTAAATATTTAATAGGCTTTGCTTAGTTTGTACAAAGTTAAAGGTATGAGGCACTCGGTGGTACATGATCAAACAGATTATCCTACCAGCCATTGTGATTGCTCTAGAAATGGCAAAGTAAGAAAACCTTTTTCTGATGGAAAATATTTAAAGAAAAGTTTCATTATCTGAATGTGTTTTCAAGATTTGAAAAGCAAGGTTGAAAGTGTGATTGAAGGCATGTTATTGTTTAAAAGAACTGTAAAAAAAAAAAAAACTGTTGACATGGCTGACAATGTGAAATGTCAGCATGTTAGATCAAATCTGCATTGATATATTCTCTTGTTGTTGATGACTTTTAGGATATCAGTGATATTGTAGAATTAACACTTGTTTGAAGATGTGCTAACCCTGTTGGATCACAAGACTTGCTTCAGTTGTTCCCACTTAAAGCTAAATTTGTAGAGATTGTATTGTATCTGTTGTAACTGAATGTTTTCAAAATCAAGAACTTGACATTAATCAATGAACAATGCATTAAGCATGAAAGACCCTGCAACAGGGGTTGATTGCACTCTTTTACAAAGAACATAGCCTACTTCAGTTTTAATGTATAACTAATTATGCTGTAAGAAATAATAGCAATTATTAGAAAACTAATCTTGAAATTCAACGAAAAAAGTCTTGAAACAAGATTCAATAAAGCAAAGATCCAGAATTCCCAACTAAAATAGAAGCTAATAAATAATTTAATTAATCCATTGTCTTCATATTTTTAAACGTTTAATGGTATCTATGATTTATTGATTACTCTTGGCAATATATAAACTACTTTTTGCTCAATATCTTTTCATGTTAAGTATTTTATGTGTTTAATATAATGGTGACTCAAAATGGAAGCATCTCAAGACAGAAAAAGAAAGCTGACAACAAAGCCCATCTCAAAACTGAACTAAGTTGATAACTTAGTAGACAAAGGTATCTGAGTTACTTGCAAGAAAGATTGCAAAGATGCGTAGTAATAATGGAACGGATTAATTGAACAATACATTTTACTTTGACTAATTTTTCTAACTAAAGTTATTTTATTTGTATAGACAACGTCAAATACACACTCATAAATTTACTACCTTAAGTTCATTTGCCTTCCTTCCTACTATAGTGACACAAAAGATATAAATAAATACACAGTAGCAGTTATTATATTGTAGATATATTAAGAATCTCCTTTTTTGCCAAGAGACACTAGAAAACTAGTTCAGGACAACTGGTTAATTGTTTCGGAAGATATTTAGAGGATGATACAAAATTTTAAATTAAAATTCTATTGTTTATCCTAAAACCAATTAATTGCTTCAAAAATCTTATTTCACATAGTCATTTATCACTTTTTTGTTTTTTCTCTTTTTTTTTTTTTCACTTTTTTTTTTTTTCTCTCTCATTTTTTTCTCTTTTTTTCTCTTTACCATTTTTTTTTTGTTTTTTCATTCCAGATGTTGGTGCAGATAGTCAGCTTGATTTGGAGATCATTAGCACCAGATTACTTGGCACCTCAGTCAATTTTAATTGTTCATATCCTGGAATCAATCAGTTTTATGCAAGGTTCAGCAAAGATCAAACCCAAATAGCGTTAATCCCTACTTTTGGTTCAAAAAACAAGGTTAATGTTGATCCATCTTATGCCAATAGAATCACTACTTCAATAGGAAAGTCATCATCCAATGAATACTATTACAATGTGGTTCTGTCTAAGTTGCAATGTTCTGATGAAGGGAATTATTCTTGTGATGTAAATATTGAGGGTAAAGATAAGACTATAATAAAACCTCTCCAAGTTAAAGGTAAGTATTTCTTCATTTACTCTCTTTTCAAACAAGTGATCTACAATTAAAGTGTCTGTTCTGGTATCATATTTTTTTTTTTTTTTTTTTTTTTTTTACACTGGGTCCAATACACTGACTTCTTTGAAAGGAATAATCAAAATAGTTTCTGATAAGGCATGAACTGTTGTCTTTCATCGTCATTCTTCTGCAGATGTCTTTTATAGATATTGCATTCTCCATCTGTAGTTGTTCTCTTTCTCTAACATTCTCTTTCATACATAATTTTTTTTTTTTTTTTTTTTTTTTTTTAAGTTAAAATTTGACTCAAAATGGAAGGAAAAATATTTGAGCTGTTAATGTAAAAATTCATGTGAATGATTGCAAAAATCTAGCATTTCTTACTGGATGATGGTCTATGTTTGGGTAGACTCATTATGATTGATAGCAATTAAATAAAGATATTATTCTATAATAATCAATTATGTATGCCACGATAAATAAATACCAAACTCAAATTTTTTCAATTGTTTATTAAAAATCATTTACAATGATTTGATTATTTTAACCACTTTGGTGTATGACTTTCATGTAAGTTGAGCAAAAAAAATCTCCCTTTTTAATCAATTTCAACAAGCAATGAAAAATGGATACTTTACAGCAATGAGAAATGAACCAACATTAACCATATCAAAGGCTATTCTTCATCCCCACGGTATCTCCTGAATATGGCAGGAGAGGAATCCTATATAATGAAATCTTTTTGAAGGATTAAGAGAGATAGCAAAAGAAAACAAATTTAAGAGCTACAAAGGACAGGAAACTGGAGAGCTTTGATCACCCATGTCTTGAAGGAACACTGCACATGAAAGAGTAATAAAACTAATGGACTTTTTCATTACTCAATATATTAATAGACTTTATTGTAACAAAAAGTAACAATAGGATGAAGAGGCACATTGGCATGTACTGCAGTAATGACTAACAAGCTAACCTGATTGACTGTTACTATTAAGTAGTGGCTAACCTATACTTGCAAGAGTTGGACAGTTAACAATAGCCGAGATGTATGGATAATATTAGGCATTCTGTTCCAATACAGACATCAAAGCTGCTGGGGAAATGGAGTATTGCTGCCACATCTAGGTTGGCACTTCTCAATCCTCACTTTCCAGCCTCAATGAAGTTCAAAAAGTATTTGTGCAGCATTGTGGTTAATGATTTGCTTTCCATTCTTCAATTCTTTTTGAAAATAATTCTTGCTCCCACCAGTTCAGACCTTCACAGCTAGAATCTGCCATGCCACATACACATGGTTGACTCATCCTCATTCCCTCAATAGTTGAGCAGTAAATTCTATTCAAACGGTTTCTTTGCCAAAACTCTTGCAATGTTGAATGAACTGCCAAGTGGATGCTTCCCTAATTGCTACAATCTTAACCACTTCAAGTCGAGGGTTAACCATTATTTGTCCTACATACCCTCATAATCTACCTACCCTTGTTCCCTCTCTGTATATCCTTAAATCATCCCTATTTAGTCTCCCTCTTTAGTGACTCTTTGACCTAGTATTTGGTGAGCAATAGTAAACCAGAATATTAGACATGATTCAATCCATTTGGTACACCAAGCACTGATGGAAAGGATATCTGGTTCGTTACCATGACAAGTAAATGATCAGGCACCAAATGTCTCAAAACAAAACCAGAACTCTGTCCCAACTAAAGACAGGGTGGAATGATGAATTTTTATGCCTCATAGGTCCAAAAATGGACATTTGTAGAATAAGATGAACAAGGCTTTGGGAATAAGATTCTAATGAGATGCGAGGAGGGGAAGATCTTTATAGTATGGCAGTGGAAAGATCATTGTCTCTTACAATGTGGTTACACCATTTCAACTTTCTCTTCTTGACTGTGGCTATGAGATCATCCAATGGGCTTTGGTCTGATGATACTTCATATTTGCATCATATGTGATGCCATCTGCATAGGAGATACCCAAGCTGATTCTTTGAACATCTAATCTCTAATACTTGGGTTTTCAGAAACAGCTTGACTGTTAATGTTCAAGACTTAGAAATACTGAGAAGGCCAATACATGTAACAACTTTGATTAAAGACCTATTTTGTCTTCCAGATGGTTCTTTCTTTTTCAACAACTGCCATTGTTTATGCTGCTCTATTGAAATTATAGTTGGTATTAGTAATGAGCCCAGTCCAGCTCAGGTCAAGTTGTGTTGATCCTTCTCTCTGCTCATCTGTGAAGATCACCTTTTATTCAGGTTTTTGACCACATATGCAAATTAGCAATAGTTCTAATAGCACTAGAACCAGGCATGCACTTTACGTAAATGGCAGCTTCGACCAATTACAAGATACATCCTTTTAGCCACAGGTAGATTAAAATTTCTTGGTCCTATTTCACCACAGAAATTCTTTCTATTCTGAAGTCATTTTTTGCTAATGATTAAGCCAAGATGTTTGAATTTCAAAATTTATCAATGGGCAAATTATTGCACTTGTCCTATTACTGCTGAAAGATCAGATTGCAAAATTCTCACTCAATTATCGGCGTGCTGTATTGAATTCAGAAAAAAACATCTGGAACAAGGCACAAAGCTTTACTTGTGTTTCTAAGACTCGATGTTTGTTGCATTCAGATCAGGTGCCTCATTTGTGTTTCTTTGGTAACATCAGTTTGACCAATGAACTCTAAAGTCTCAGAGTGTTAGGCAAAACATTTTACTTAACTAGATGTATATACTGTTTTCATTTTCAATTTCTAGGTTTTACTCAATAAATAGGTCTCGGTCTCTGTGAATAAAATCCCAGTCCATTTAGTGATGATTCTTTTTCATGTTTTCTTTTAATTTTCTGTCTTAAATGGTTTTAGATTTTTTTTTCCAGGTATTGTAGATTCTGAATTGAAAATAAAAATGTGTATGCATTTACAGGAATTAACATCATGGAATTGGTTAACCAATTTTGAATCTCTCTCCAATGCCTCTCAGCTTTTTACTAATATTCTTGAAAGAGAGAAAACTAATTCAATTGTCTCTCCTTGTGATCAGCCTGGTTATAGTCACCTATACTGTTATGCTACAATGTTAATTAGTGTATATGGGCAAGCTATTTTCTCTTGTTTAGAAAACAGCTGCTGTGTCCTGTTTTAGTTTTGACATGTGGCAAGAAAAACGAGAATGGTAGCAGATTATAAATATTAAGTAATGGCTGATAGTTCAAAAGATCAAAGGTCAACTGCTTAAATGCTCTTAAAAGAATGAATTCTACCAGTCTTGCATACAAGTCATTTTGCTTAAGCCTCCTGTAACAGAAATGAATTGCAGGCAAAGCAGCCAATCATTACTGATAATGGTACCCACTACCATCAATCAAAAGAAACAATGTTTAGTATGCCATCTCTGCAGAAAGACAGCACATGGCTGCCCTGCCAAAATAGAACCATTGTAAACCATAAAACATCTGGTTACAAGGAAAATGTTTACCAGATTCCCCACATGATAGTCAGGACATTGAGCAGAACAGTGTTAGCTATGCAAATGATTCCTTTTTCTATCCAACCACTAAAGTTTTAGGTTCCATAAAAGCAGGCACATGTTCTAGGATGAGGGACCTTGGCAGTGCACCATGTTGACTGTACGATGGGATTGCTATGCATTACCAATGATTTTTGTTACCCAGCGCCATTTCAGATTCATTTGTCCTTGCTTGTGTTTCCAGTGTCTTGGCTGCATTCGTCCTCTACATGTGTTTCCATATGGAAGTCTTGTCTGTGCTCTGCTTGTCATGACCAAGTGTTTTATCCCAGTGCTGCTAAGTTTTCCATCTCTCTTCATTGGCAGATACCAACCAAGAATAAGAAAATCCTTTGCCTTAATTGACTATGCAGGAAAATGGGGCTTTCAGTAATTCTTGTACTAAATGCCCCTCCCTTTTCCCTTTGACTGAAATAAGATTTTTAGTTGCTTTTTTGTATAATAGTTATCTAGAAACATTTTGTCGTCCTGATCAGCCCACTCCTTATTTGGCCTGTCTCTTGTTTTTATATCTTTTCTTGGTTTCATCATATTTCAAATTGTCAAAATTCAGAACTGAAATAGCTTTGGCTGGGATTCTAACTTGTATACTGTACTAGAGAAGCTGATTTTGTCATATAAAAATACCTCTTCCTTTTGACCACAATCTCACTGCCACATTGTTCTGGCATTGTTGTCTACTTTGTAAAATTTTAGATTTAGAGATTAAAAAATCCAAAATAAGAAAAGGCTTCATATAAATCAATTCTTGCCATAATCAAGCAAAGTTGGAGAAGTTTCCGTAACCTTTTGCACATTCTTTTAAAAATGTTTATCAATTATTGATTTTAAATGAAATATTAAATAAAACAGCTTAATAAAATAATTTCTGTACTTGATTAATTTATGGAGAACTTCTAGAGAATGTAAATTTATCCATTTCAATAACTAAACCAGAAAGTAATTCAAGTAACCCTTATAGATGTTGATATGTCAGGATATTACTGTAGTTTACATTTTAACATTGTCAAATGATTAGATAAGCATTCATAAGAAATGTAAGTTTCCTGTTCATATTAAGATGTATAGAGTCCCTTCCCCCCCTCTTATAACTCCGCTTCTATATTTCAGCAAATGCTCATATGCCAAATCTGACAGCACCAACAAATTTTGTTGTGCTTGGTGACACTGTGACCTTGAGCTGTACAGCAAATGTGGGCAAACCTGCAAGAAATTTGTCTCTGTGTGTCTGGCAAGAAAAAGGTTTCAATTGTAGTGAAGCTTCTAAATTGGTTGATTTGGGCAACTGTAGCTACAGTCAAACCGCAACGATGACCGTCAACATCACAGAGGATGTGAATCAAGCAACGTGTGAAGTTATTCCTTCAAATGGAAATTTGAAAGTGAATCAAAACTGGCAGGTGCAATGTAAGTAAAATCTTTATTTGTCCGTCTCTCTCTCTATCTCCGTGTCTCTGTCTCTCTCTCTCTCTGTTCGTCTCTCTGTCACACACACACACACACACACACACACACACACACACACACAGCAAGTTTAGTAAAGCAAAATGTTCTTAGCATCCCCTTGCATTATATAGTGTAAATTCTTTTCATGGATGACTTCAAAACAATATTCCATGAACCTACGACTGTAAGCGAAGAAATGTTTCAATAAAATATTCTGTACTCTTTAAAATAACATTTCTAGATGTCAATTGATTATTTATTTTATATTGCAAGGAATTCTTTTTTCTATTTATTGTTTACCCAACTTCCTATAATCATAGCAAAATGTTTATCATTGATATTTATTCAGCTTAGCTTTACCTGATGCAATAGGCGCACCTTTTTGATGTGAAGCATTCACTGAAAATTTCACTCACAAACAATATTAATAATTTTCAAGATTAGTTTAATTATTGCTTAATTACAATGTACTTGCCCGTCATCTACTTAGCTCCTTTATTTATTTTTTTCTTTTACTATTAAAGTTTGTAAATCTCTTTCACTTACAGATCCTGTCCTCGTTATAAAATTTGTTCCTGATGATCCGGTAGTTACACTAATGGAAGGAGAATCAAAGACCATAGCTTGTGAGGCTCGTGGTAAGCCAACTCCTTCATATAGATGGACTTTTCAGCCAAAAGAGGGTGCTGTTGACACAAACACCTGGCCAAAAGATCAGCAGAATATTTACTTAAGAAATGTTGACATCAGTAATATGGGCATTTATACTTGTGTTGCAAGCAATAGTATCCGGAATGTGACCCACAACATGACTAAATCCATTACTATTAACATTGGTAAGTACACATCTCTATTTTATTTTTTTTTCTTTACTCGTGTATATTTGTTTCTTCAGCAGCCATCAAACAATGCTACTCTCTTCTTGCACTGTTCTATCCTTTAAGCCGATCACAATTTAGACTGGCCAATTAGTTGCTGGGCACATTTAGTTCTTCTCTTTTGCTTACACAAGCTTTTAGAAACAGAATCCAAAACAGTTTGTGATTAATTTTTTAAATCTACTTCACCCGATTCGAGACTGGATTAAATCTAACTGATGCCCTCAGCAGAAGTGATTGAACATTTACATTATGTTTGGGGTTTTTTGTGTGTTGTTTTTTTTTGGGGGGGGGTGCCGGGGGGCATTTCAGTCTCCCCATATCTATAATCTATGTATATGAAATGTATCCATATGTCATACTTTTCACCATATAGATCTCACCTAAAATTTACTAAGGAATATTTAAGTTTTTAAAAAAAAAAAGGAAAGTCAAACACCCAAGTCAACCATAGTTATATTTCAGTTTTTATATTTTGAATTTTTTTTTTTTTTTTTTTCCCCCAGTTTTATTTGTATATATTTCATGCCTGGTCTCATCATTCAGTGTTTATGCATTATTACAAATCACAACTTAAGTATAAGACACTAAATGATTTTGGGAACTTAAACCAAAAAAAAAAAAAACAACATTCATATTATATAATGGGGGAAATATACTGTTTGTGTGATATGACATTTTTACGTTTATACATTTTTTTTATAGATACAAATATTTAAGTAAATGCTCTGTTTTATAATAAACAGTATCATAATATTTACTGGCCTGAATGTCATAAAATATATTTATATTTGTATCTATAAAAAGAATGTATAAACATAAAAATGTCTTAGAATAATTGTCCATTTCATAATATATATATATATATATATGTATGTATGTATGTATGTATAGAAAGATGGGTTTAGACTGCAGCACCACGGCAAAATGCTGCAGCGCCCGTGTTTAATGTCAAGATGCCCTTAAAAAACCAAGCCACGCCCATGCCAATTTTTGCCTTCAATTTAAATTATTATTTTTATTTTTTATTTTTTTTTTTTTTTCTTGTTCTTAAGAACAAAACCGTTTTTCTTTATAAGGTGGTCATGGGGAGTTTCCAAGAAAACCTTTCACTAGAGCGCCCTATGCAGATATATTTTCTAAGAAAAGTGGTAGATGACCGGAATTTTGACAATTTTATTTCGTTTGCGACATTTATGTCTACTGGAAATGAAATGAACATCATACACACACGTTACATAGTAATAATAAATTTCATTTTTAAACAGCAATACTTAAATAGACTGATGCCCTCAAGAAGTATAGAAAGCTACACTACCTGTATGTCAAAAATTCGGGGATCAGTTTGACATATTTATATTATAAACAGATCCCCTCCCCCATCTAAAATAATAGAAAATTAATGTTTTTCAATTCTGACAAATTGCCTGAGTAAAGGAAGTTTTTCTGAATGCTAGGCAAAAAAAATTAGTGAAAATAATTTTATCTATAAGAAATTACCAATTAATATTCATGTTGGAAAGTAAAGAATCGTTTGACATTTTACTGTACATAGTTTTTGTTTTTTTTTGTTTTTTTTTGTTTTTTGTTTTTTTATGCTGAAAAAGCTTTATATTTTCATACAGTAATACAACAATCTCATTCTTTCTACAACATATTCTAAGCTAATAATGTTGTAAGGTTTGATTTCTTTTTTGAAAATTTTTCACTGTAATGTATCAATGCTAATAATTCTAGTCATGATCATCTGTTGTTAATTGTCAGTAGAAATATTGGATTAAAACTTTTTTTTTTTATCAATTTTCTTTAAAGATTTTATGTTAATATTACTTTTTACAAATAAAAAAAAACACAAATTTTTACAAATTGTAATTCTTGCCATGGTTATTGCTAGTAGTGTCCTCATTTTTAAGGTTCCACCAAGGCAATTTTTGCCTGCCCCTGTCTTAGGCAAATCTCATCCCTGTTATGATTAAATGTAGTTTTAAGGTATGCTATATTTATGGGTAAAAGTACTCGATATCAGCGATGGAGTTTGTGTAAATATAATAGTAGGCACTGAGGTCAACACTGAATAATGAATCTGTTTCATTATTGAACAACAATCTTCAGGCCTGAAGATTGCTTTCAAAGGTGAAACCATATTGCCACTTGGTATTTACCTCCATTTCCACTCCTTTCATATATATAAGGATATAGTTTTAAGGTATGCTATATTTATCGGTGCTCAATATCAGACATAGAATATATGTAAAGATAAATGTAGACACTGAGGTCAACACCCAGCAGCAACAGTTTTTCGTGCTTATACACAATTTTCAGGCCATGTGTATTCCTTTTTGCTCAGCTATTTATATATACAGGTCGGTGATGATAACAAACAACACTACAAATAGCTCCAAAACTGCATTTGGATCCACAATAATTTCCTCCAATTTAGCTCCTATAATAATTCAAAACATAACCATTACCACCCACCAAAACAACCATTAGAACAATACAATAAACTACCCACAATTACATCACTGACTGTATATATAAATAGCTGAGCAAATACACAACACACATGGCCTGACAATTGCATATAAGCATGTAACACTCTCGCTGTTGGGTGTTTTCAATGTCTCCACACACACACACACTTGAATAACACTGGTTAGCAAGTTAGGCATAATTACTTTACTGATTACTTATTTTTACTGATATTAGTTGAAACAAAAATGAAGAAAATATTTTTGCTTACCAATTTACAGCCTTGTCTTCCATAGCTAACTATAGAATAAGTTTCACTTATCATTGACATATAAAGGATTTTATTCTAAAAAAAAAAAGTCATAGGTTAGCAGTATGTAAAGGTAATGGCTAGTGGAGCCATCTTGTCATGGAAATGCTCAGACCTACATTTCTGCTGTTTCATCTGGTGAGTCAATGTGAGCATCAGCAAAGTTGATCTTGACAAGGTGAACCAGAGAAATAGGTCCTTAATGATTGTGACCAGTGGCAACTGACAACTGGTTTAAATCACATCTACATGCAAGGAGATATTAGACACCTATCTGGTAAGTCAATTTAGCATTCTTTAGCTTACATAGAACAGAGGTGCAGAGCAACCCTGCCAAGGAATCCAGGTGGTTGGCCCTAAAATATATATTTTATTTTTTTTTAAAAAAGTATGAAAAATAATTTAAAATTATTTTCCATTTTGGTAGGGGGAATTAAGGTATTTATCTAATTTGACTTAAGGCCACAAGTTGTTTTTTTTTTTTTTTTTTCTTCACTTAGTAATGATCTGCAGAACTTTATTACTGATTACTGCTTCAAGTGAATGTGTTCCAGCCTAAAAATGGAAAAGAAAATAATTCCCTTTTTATATAATGTAAGAAAGAAATTCTAAAATATTCACTTTTTTCATGATATAAATTTAATGAAATGTAATTGAATAGTTTTTTGTTAAAATTGTGAGATACCCCTGTAGTTGTGATTACATTGTTTTATTCATTTACAAAACATTTTCAGTAAATCTCTAACAGAAAATATACTTTTGTCAGATTGAGTCCTTTATTCAACATCAGTGTTTTAAATATTAGTATTCTTCCTAAAAAATAATACCTTCAATATTATGTTGTCAGATTGAATTACTTTTGAAAGACCTGCACTATTGAATTTTGAGTTTCACTACTTCTAACTTAGAATAAGAAAGTTCATTTGAAATTTGGTAGCTCTGGGTTTTCAAATATAGCCCTTTCACTACTTATCCGGAGTATGACTATAAAAGTAAATCCAGCTGCAAGGCCTCTGATCAGGAGTTTTTGAGTGCGGAACCACCTTAAATGCTGTTGTTCCCGGGACCATCCCGACCAGGTATTGTAGCACCTGTTAGGGTCTCAGCTATGGACAAATAGTGAACCCCACCAAACTGGGGTCAAAACATTATGAAAATGTAAAAATTTTTACAGTAAAAATACCAGCAATAAGTTGTTTTTTTTACCAGCAATACATTTAATTCTTGTAAAAAAAAAAAAAAAAAAACAAAAAAAAAAAAACCCTCTTTACAAAAGTATGTCAATGAAGCCTGATATAGAAACTGGTTTCTTACAAAGAATATATATTCTATTCATGCAAACCTAGCCTAAAAATCTTGACAGCATTAAATAACCCATTGAGGTGTTGATATGCCATAAAACAAAATACATCAATGAAACCTGATCTACAAACTGATCCCTTACATAGAATACATATTCTATTCACACGAATCTATTCTAAAAATCTTGTCACCATTAAATAAGCTACTGAGGTGTTGATATAGCATAAAACAAAATGAACTGAAACCTATTAATTACTTGTTAGCTCAGTCCTACAAACTGCCTCAACATTTGCTCAATGTCCAAATGTGGTCATAGTATGAGAAGACTTGTAAAATTAGTAATGCATGGCTTGTAAGAAAATTATCTAAGTGATACATAAAATGTCCATTTAACCCACTGTACTCAGAGTACATATTTCCCTGTGGAACACTCTGGCGTAACTAAATGTTGCATTAGAAATAAACTGGTAAGAGCTTGTACCTTGATTTTGGAGTCCATAAAATATTTCAAAACATTCTTTTCAGTATAGTACTATTCCTTGTCATTAGGAACAAGGTAAATCTAATGGCTGCAAATTAGTCAAGTCTAAGGTTTCAATGGTTTAACCATTGAAACTTTAGACTTGGCTAATTTATACAAGGTCAGATTTGTGACACACCAGTAATTGTTTCTGAAACAAACAGTAATTATTGCTTAACTGTTCCTCTTTGTTTCGAATGTTTCTTAATTAAAAGGTTACAAAGTTTATAAAAAAATATTAAAATTGCCCACCAAAAAAAAAAAAAAAAAAAAGCCTTGTTTGTCTTTTTTCTTTTTCTGTTATTGAAGTTTTATTTGAAAATTCTATAACCGTTATTTAATGTTATTTTTAATATCCAATGAATGAAATAAAATGTTATTTAACATTCAAAGTTGATACTCTTGTTTGGAGAATGAATAAAAATTCACCAGTACATGATGAAAACATTCCCCCCACCCTTTAATCTTAACTGAATAAAATATGGCAGTCATTCAAAAAAAAATATATATATATATATATATATATATATATATATATATATATATATATATAGTCTTAAAGTGTGCTATATTTATGGGATAAAGTGCTCAATATCAGAGATAGAGCGTGTGTAAATATAAAAGTGAACATAGAAGTCAACACTTAGAGGCGACAGTCTGTTTCATGCTAGATGCAATTGTTTGGGCCCAATGATTGCATCTAGCATGAAACAGACTGTCGCCTCTAAGTGTTGACTTCTATGTTCACTTTTATATATTAATTATTATTATTATTATTATTGGTTCATCTACTTTTTTGAGAACTTTTGTGGAATTCAATTTTAATTTAATAATCTGTGAAAATATTGGTTTTATTTCAGGATTAATTTCCTTAATTCTTCAGATACATTCTTAAATTATTTTTAAGAATTTCTTTCATGATCTAAAACAAGTTTTTATAACATGAAGATGAGACAAAGTGGAAAATTTTATTAAAGACTTTTCGCTGGAGAAGAGGGACAAAACTTTGAGGAAAATGACTTGAGATTACTGAGGATAAGTGGGTATCATTAATCAAATTATTTACCCCCTTGCTTATCACCTCCCAGTGTTCATAGCTGGGAGAGAGTGCCCTCCTGGGAGCCTCGTTTTTGTTTTTTTTTTGTTTTTTCTTTATCTGTATTAAAGATGTTTCATATTGTAGGATTTTAAATTGAGATATATATATATACACACACACACACACTGCAGAGGCATTTTTATAATATATATATATATATACACACACCTGTTCACATACATTCTTACATACCACTATTTATATATACCTGTACACACTTGTACTTCAATTTTTCTTATATCCAAATATGTCTTGAATGATCTGAACATTAAAAACACCTAATTTGCATGCAACTTGCTAAAATCCAGCTACACAATTTTATTGTCAATCAGGTTCAATTTTTACATCTGAAATTAGAAATAAATTCATTAATTGTTCCCAAAAAGAAGTTTCAGTGATTAGGAAACAAACTTTTTGGTGAAGTCTTGTTTTAAAAACATTTGATAAAAATGTTTGAAAATTTCCATCACAACATATGCCACTGGCTGCATTAGTAAAACATTTTTGTTTCAAACTACAATATTATGGGTTTTGAATTGCATGAAAATACCTAATGCATAAATGACATTGTCTTAGAAGAAAATATCTTTATTCCTTTACCAGTACTTAAAAATGTGAATTAAGGGTTTCGATAAAATGTCTTTTGAGAATTTCCAACATGTAATGAAATTTATACAAGTTAACCATTACTAATCTGCATCACTGGAACCTGTAGGGTGTCAGTTAAGTGATTATTTGCTAGATAGCTGATGGTTACATTAAAAGACACTTAGTTCACCACCTAACCACTTCATCTTGCCTTTAAGATACCCTATAAATCAGTACATGTTGAATTAATAAAGGAAAACAAAATGGAAAACAAGTGAAATTTGAATGAAACACTGGTAAACTAAAGGTTACAAATCATTTCATTGATTTAAAATAGACATTTCATCACAGCCACTTTCAAAGGGAAACTATAATGAAAATTAACAGAAAACCTATACAAATGTCTTGCTCATGTTTAAGTGTGCTCAAAAATCAGCTGACACAGCTAGTATCGCAAAGTAATGCCAGGTCTGTGTGGCAAATCAGAAAATATATTATCATGGGAAATTAGTGCTGAATTACTGATTGTCGGAATGGTGACGGCAATTTGTAACATCTTATGTCTTGAATTTACAGCTCTTTCTTCATAAACAAAATATATATTTCATCATAAAATAATGACTTCCAGTTATGAATCAATGAATTCAAGCAATTTTTCAGTTAATGAAAGCAGACCAATCGAATAGTGAAATAAATTAGTCTAAATTATTATATACGAAATATGGAAAAACTTGCTATCTCATCTCGGTTCCCATTTAGCAACAAGACATCAAGCATTCCTTACTCAGTATTTTCTCTTCTAAGTTAGTGGCTTTCAAATGAGCCAATTGCTCAGTGAAGTATTGTGCAGTAGCACTTTCTCAAAGTTCCAACAATTTAAGGATCCAAACTTTTTTTTTTTTTTTTCTGCGGGGTAATTAAGAGGGAAGTTCAGTTTGTTATATAAATTTATAATAATTTGAGGCAAGCCCTCCCCCACCAATATATTTATTTCATGTGATGAAGCATATTCAAAGTTTTTAAAAAATATCAAAAACTGAATATTTATCTTATTTAAAGCATATTATGTTTTTCATGTTGTGTTAATAATGCTTACATATAAAATTTCAGATTAATTAAGAACTGCAACAAAATAGGAATTTAAAGCATATTATGTTTTTTGATTATTTAATTTGTTTGTTCACATGGGGAGAAATGTTTTTACATTGTAAACTGAACCCCTCACTTAAAATTTTTTTAAAATTATTTCCTTGGAAATTTCAGAAATATTGAACTCCATTGTACATAATCATCACATAATGAGATTATATTGACAGTAAACAATGGAAAGTTACTTTGAAAACCATTGGACCATGATTCTGAATGAATTTATTTACATAACAAGAAAAGTTATGAAACTAATGCCCAATCATTTGCAGAATAGAAGATAGTTTCAAAAATGATAGTTTGGGGAAAATAAACAGAACTTAATTTGTGCGGAGAGTAACAAACTGCTGTCCATCCTGATTTGTAAACTATTTCTGTCTTTTCAGTCTCTTGCTAAGAAAATCTCAGATTAGGATTGGGGGGAGCATTTACGGTTGGCTCTTCACATCCATAGATTCAACCAACCACTGATCAAAATTTGGAAAAAAATATTCTAGTAATGTTCCAGAAATCAAATCTCAAATTTATGTGATGGGTACTTTAATGAATCTGTACAAACAGTGATGGATTGACAAATCCTGCCATAGCTTCCTTCCATTTCAGAGACCCTCACTCTTTTCCAAGCGTTCAGTTTATGCATTGTTTGCCTCACATCTTGTTCATTTAACTTTTTGTGTACACACTTTTGTTTTGTTTTTTGTTGTTTTTTTGTTGTTAGCATTATCACTTTTCACTCTATCTCTGGTTCTAAAAAGAGTATCACTCTGTCAAGTCCTGTAGCCTCTATTGAGGATTATTTGGGGGGGGGGGTCACAGCCTCAAAAAACACTAGGCATGGTTGATTTGGTTTCTATGCCAAGTAGGTTTTTACAGTTTGCTAGTTCCCTGCTCAACTGGTTTTGAATTTAGAGTTGTTGTTGTTCTAGACTGGTTGCCAACAAAGGCTCAAGAGCCTTGTATGCCCTTTTCCCAAGAGTATTTATGTGATGCATTAAAAATGGCTGGAATTTGAACTTTGTTACAAGATTTTTTTATTTCAAGCCCTTAACCATCTGCCTTAAAAAGCCAAATTTTTTCTTATCAGCAAAAAATTAATTGTTAATTATATAAATAGAAATATAACCAATACAGTTGTCAAATCCTTCAAATATTATTAGCTTTTTAGTACATTCACATTTTAGTCTGCTACATATCAAAAATTGTTTGATTAATATTTACAAAGTTTAGAGCCAATTCAAATATTTCTTGAATAATTGTTTTCGAACAATGTTCACATAATCGTCTATTTTTTTTTCCCATTTTCTTAGTGTTGTTTAAAGTTCTGATATAAAGATTCATTGAAAAGACAAATGTCTTGCTTTCTGCCTTGTCTTATTCAACAATTTGCTAAGCTTGAATTAGTCTCTAAACTTTTAGTATTAATCAAAAGGTGAAATTTATCAGTTTATTTTCTACCAGTATAAACTTTTTCAGGTCCTGGTAATTTCCAGATGAATATTAAAAGTAATCATTTGTATTCAACTTGTGTCAGAGTTCAATGTTTTAAATACATGGTACCATCATGGATGGAATCTGTTCATCTGTACTTCCTTTTCCAGAGGTTGTGCCAGCAATCAAGTGACATCAGTATTGGGAGAAAACTCATCAGGAATAAATGATTTGTCCTTACTTTGAAGGTGTTCAGGTTTTGTGCTGTGGATCTTTCTTTCTTTTTTTTTTTTTTTTTTTTTTTTTTTTAATTCATCCCAAGCAAGGTTATAATGTCACTAAGATGCAAGGGCTCTACTGGGGGTGAAAAAGAATGAGAAAGCGTTAGAAATAGGAAACAAGGGATAAACTTGAACTCTTGTTCAAAAGATTGGGAGGAGTGTGAACCGAACAATACGCAAACCTATCTACTATTGAACAAAAAGAATGTTTTTTCTTATTTTAACATAAATATTAGTTTTTTTTGTTTTTTGTTTTTTTTTCTACTTTGTAGGCACTAAAGTGTGTTTTCTTTTTTTTTTCCAATACTGGATAAGGGAGTGGTTTCTTAAAGAATTTAGGTGTTTTTCAAGAAGTTAAAATTTTAAGTAACTGCAAAATTTATAAACAAAAATAAATCATAAAAGTATGTTAAAATATTAAACTTTTCAATATCAGTTTTAATACTAATTTTTTTTACTGGTATTGGTTGGTTATAAATCTTTTAAATATATTAAGTGATGAAAAAGAAAAAAAATTACCAAACCAAGGACCAACACTAAGGATAAGTTTAGCAAAGTATCAAAAACTAAATCTATGCCTTTATTATTAAAAAATAAGCAACCTTACCAAGAACTACAGTGGGCAGGAACCTGTGGAAAATCATGATTGCCCACATCCTGAAATGACATGGCACATAGAAGAATTAAAACAAAAATGAAAAAAATATTCTTTTGCTTATCAGTTTTCAGCCATGTCTTTCCATAGCTATAGCTATTAATTAATTCTGTGTCATGTCTCTTCAAGACATTGATTATCATGGCCCTCCACGATTACTGTTTATATCTCTTAATAAATTTTAAATTCATATCATAAATCATTATCAGTTTCTTCTGGTGTTGATTTCCTGCTGAAATGTTTGGCTCTTACCTAATGTATAACAACTATTTACATTGTATTAAGCCAGTGATTCCCAACCACCATTGTCACAGCATATATATATATATATATATATATATATATATATATGTGTGTGTTAATAGTACAGTGTTAGTATTTGAATAAAAGAATAAATATTAAACTTTAAAAATAAAAAAAATAACAGTTCAGCACTCAACTGAAGAAGAAATGAGGGTCTGCTTTGTGCACATTCAACCAAACCTTTAAGAAATCGCAAGAAACATCACACAGGTGTCACACTAAATAATCTGCACAAATAATTGAATGTAAAGTTGAAATAAAGTAAACATTTGTGTGCATTATATATATAAGTGAACATTGAAGTCAACATTTAGAGGCGACAGGCTGTTTCATGCTAGACGCAATTGTCAGGCCACGATTCCATCTAGCATGTTGACTTGTATGTTCACTTTTATATTTACACACATTTGATGCTTCCAATTTTTAGCTTGCATTTACCATGATTTATAAACAAGCATAAGTATTTACATTGTCATATTCACAACATTTCAGCTGTTGTATTCTCTGGCCTTCTTCAGGTGATTGGAATTTCAAACCAAACCCTTTTTTCCCCCCACTGGGGTAGATTGATCTAGTTCCACATGCCATGCCTATTCCTGGATTGATCTAGTTCCACATGTCATGCCTCTTCCTGGTAATCTCCATTTCAGATATTTCCCTTTAGTGACTCAACTCTCCAAGTTTGTTTTTTTTTGTTCACCTCTGCTGTGGCAAGGTATTGAACTCACAACACTTTGGGGTCAAAAGTTACTGGATTCTTTCAACCAACACTTTTATCCACTGGGCCATCTGTCCAATCACCTGAAGAAGGCCAGAAATGTACAACAGCCAAAATATCATAAATATGACAACAAAGATTAGGACAACAGTTCAATGTAAATAGTTGCAATACCTCATCTCAGAAATATAGACACATAAGATTTTTCTCATCTGTACAATTGTGCTTTTACAACATAGTATAGTATAAAAACAGAAGCGAAGCAAAGTATTAAGAAACAGGAATATTTTGTTACAAAGAAAGAAAACAGTACTGAACTGTTATGTACTATGACCATGAATGCTGGACAATCTCCTCACAATATCCTTCTACTGAACTACATTTTTATCGTTTCTTCATCTGAGAATACTATGGGCTGAATATGTGAGTAATGAGGAAGTTTTAGATAAAATGGAAACAAAAAGGACACTTATTCTTAACATCAGACAAAGATAGTTGCAATTTCTAGGACACATAAGGAAAGAGGGCTTGGAAAATTTGACACTCACAGGGCATATTGAAGGCAAATGGGACAGGAAAACTGCAGAACCTATCTAATGAGCTTTTGCAAATGGATGTCAAGAAATAGTTTAATATTTTTGTAAATTCTCAAGAACAAAGGAAATTTACAAATTCACTTTCATACGCTTAGGATTTATTATAATTCTAATCATTGCATTTTAAAACAATAAACATTGCCAAAGAGTAAAGGTAGTTAAAATAAAAGTGATATCATATTTCGGTTTTTCTCTGAAACTTATTCTTCTTCATATTTTCACGATCTCCACCTACATGCAAATTATGCAGCAAAGCGAGATAGCCCTCTTTTTCCTATTGTCAAATACAACACCGGCCCAATTCTGCTACAGTGATCCACTGGCTACTGCTTTCACATCAGCCTAGGAACCTGATACTACAGATTGGTCAAGAGTAACTGAAAAAATATTGCAATGAATAACATGCTAATAAGGATTCAAGTTTTGCCTAGACATCCGGAAGAGGCATGACACCTGGAACTAGGGCAATCTACCCTGATGGATGAAATAAAGGGTTTGGTTTGAAATTCTAACCACATGAAAAAGACTGGAGAATACAACTACTGAAATGTTGTGAACATAGCAATGAAGAGGAAGATAACCATCTGAATAATGTAAATAATGCATTCAAGTTTTGTCTATTCATTTAATCAGCTCCCCCCTCCACATTCCAATTCATTACAATATATTCTGATATTAAATACAATATATTCTAATATTAAATGTAAAGTAGGTGGTTTTATTCGCCAGCAGATATGGCACTGGCATAAACTTAGATTATGTAATGTTTCTGCAACTATGATATCAAGGGTAGGATTCATCAAAGCTTTCATTCACTCTTATGCTCAAATATGTCATGTAATATAAGATTGTTGGAACATAAATTAGTATCAAATCTAATACATTTGACACATCACCAGTGTAATAAAATTCTTCATTTTTTGTATGCCTGCCTTTCTTTTCTTTTTCTCTTTCTCTCTCTCTTTCTCTCTCTCTTTCTCTTCATCATCAAAGCAAGGGATGTCAAAATACAATTTGAGTTCTTGCTTTGAGAGAGAAAAATATAAATTTAAAAAAAAAATAATAAGTTTATCTTAAATCATCCGACCCCTTATGACTGGATAGAAAAATAAGGTATCAGAACATCAGCAAGATTTCTTCTCCTACTGGCTGCAGTAGCTAGTTTTGTTGCTTTACATGTTTAAATCCATGCCATTTTAATATCTACTGAAATCAGGTTTTTATCTTCTCTGCCCTCATTTGACCTATATTTTGATCTTTCTCTGATCATCTTAATATTTACAATGAGCTGTGATAAAACTTCACTTTTAGGTGAAATAAGAACTCTGTGAATTCTGGCAGTGGGGAAAACTTTTCTTGACCTATTCATTTGAAAATGGATTGGCAGTGGTCAGGAAATAATGAAAGTGTTATGTAATCATGAAAAAATAAAATTTCCACAAGGAATGCAACTTTTTTTCTTTTTATCACTACAGAATACATAGAAAAGAAATTGGTGGTTAATTCTCTCCATGTAATACTATCTCAGTCCCATGGTGGATGAAATTTGTATGCAGATGTAACAATTTTTTTTGGGACAGGTAGTTATTTGTGTTCTTTGATGGAATGAAATCTGTATTTAAAAAGAAAAAAAATTTTCTTTATCCTTTTGTTTATTTTTAATTTTCAGTTCCAACTACACCTGCTCCCACCACCAAAATTACGACTACACCAGTAAAAACAACTTCAGGAACAAATGGTCAAACACCAAAAACAGGCCCCCAAACAAATGGTAATTCTACTGCTCAAAGAATGCTTGCTTTTGCACATATATATTTATTTTTGTATGTTTCGCTTTTTGCTCAGCTTTCAACTTGAGTGTATTGTTTTTAGTTTTTTACTTATATATATATTTTTTTTTTTTTTTTTTTTTTAGTGTGTGTGTGTGTGTGTGTGTGTGTGTGTGTGTGTGTGTGTAGGCACACTTGCCTGTATGCAATCATAAAGCATTTCTGGTGGCCATAGTGGTGTAAATTTTAACTAACCATGGTTGTTATTGATGCTCAATTATTTATTTATTTATTAACAGTTTCAAGTTTGCAAACTTGCTACACAAACTTCCTATAATCCCAACTCATTTCTCTTAATCTGCTTGTATGCTCAAATTAAAATTAGTTTTTTCGATAATTTTTGTACGTGTCTACTAAAATGATTCACTTTAACCATTTTTGGATTCTGCTCTGCTTGTACACTTCCAGATAGCTTCATATGTGTGTGCCCACTGCATCATTTTTTTATTTTTTTTTTTTAAATATTTGCATCTTCTTCATTGAACACAAGTTGCTAAGCAGAAAGCATTTGATTGAATTTAATAGTACAGGTGCTAACTTGTATAAGGATTGTTTTGCAGGTGAGGAAGAAGGAAAAAAAACACTTTAAACAAATGTCCTATGGACAAACTGCAAATATTTTTCTATTTTTAAATATTTGTTACTATTAAGTGGGAGCTAGCTAGCTATATATATATATATATATATATATAATCTTTTAGTTAGAACATAAATTTTGCACAAAAGTAGGATGTACAGCTTAGAAGAATTTGTTGGCTTTTTGTTTTTTTTAACCAATCAGAAAAAAATATTATTCAATAAATGTGCAGTTTATCAAAAATCCTCCTATCCAATTTGGCCTGATAAAAATCAGTTTCATTTTTTATTTTTATATTTTTTTTATTTCGATATTCCACTGAATATATTTTAAACCAATTGATTTGTTTTCGCTGCTTCTAAATTTCTCAAACAATAAATATTAAAGTCAACACTGCAGAAGCCATTTTCGGCATATTTGCCAGCATCTAGTCATGTGATCAGCACTTCACTTTGCTTACATATTTTAATTTATTTCCTTCAATCAAATATTTTCACACACCTGAAACTTGATGTTTCATCGTAAAGAAACAAATCTTCATTTCTTTCTGTATATCATTTGCAACTTTATACACGATACTAAATGCAGAGCTTTTACCTCAACTAAACTTTTGGTATGAATTACAATTCATTGCTGTTATCAAATCCCATCCTCTGTTTTTTTTTTGTATATACCTGGTTGAATTTGTTTGTTTTTTTTTTTTTTAATGATTTCAAATTACAAAACTTTTCACCCAACAAATGTGATAAAATATAAATGCTGAAGAAACACACTTTTTTTTTTTTGTTTTTGTTTTTACGATCAGGCATGACCTAAAATATCTTAAAACAGTTTTAAGATGATCACCTTCATCTGATGGCTATGTATATCTTGCAGCACATTGACTCTGTATGTCTTTGATTTTGTGGTTTTATTAATTACACCAATGGACCGTTTCAGGCCAACAGCTCAGAGGTCATTTTTTTTTTTTTTTTCACAATATATTGGATGATCCAAGATAGCAGTGAACATAAAGAACAATAATTTATTTTATAAAAATAAATAAAATAAGGAATAGTGAGAGACAAGAAAACTATGAGAAACATAAATAACCCCAACATTCTGCACATGTGCTCATATATATATATATATATATATATATATATATATATAAACACCTCAACCTAATACCAATAAAAAGTGCATAAATTATTTCTTTTAACTTAATATATAAATAATTAAAATTAGAAGACAATTGCTGAAACCTGATGAGTGGCATGAATGATTACAAAATGTTTGTCTACAAAACTCTAGAGTCGGTGGGCTAAATATAAAATCAATCAGCTGACAAATTTTATATTTGTGTTAATCCTATATAATATATATCTGTTAGTTCGTTTTAATATTGATCAGTCAAATATCTGTAATATTTTGTATATTTAGTGTTCTTTTCACAGGTCCATAGACATAACAGAAGTTTAATTCTATTGTTTTTTTTTTTTATAAGAATTTTCAAGTCTTTATTTTTTTGAGTGTAAAGTGTGCCGCATAGTTTGGAAATTATAAATCTTTCTCTGTGACGTGCTGATAAATTCCTCATGACTGTTATATTTCCATGCTAATAGGAATATAGACTTGAAAAACAAGGTGGATAAAATAAGTAAAGCTTTATTGTAAAAACCAGTACAATAAGAATAAAGGTAACAGTTATGCACAAGGTCAAGTCAATCCGGTAGTGAGTGCTACTATTGAAAGGTCGGTAGTTCTCGCATAAATCTGAGTCATACTCAACAGATCCCAGCTAGTCTCTGTAGTCCGTTGACTTACAGATACTTATAGGTAGTTACTACCTATGGGGAGGGGGGTGACAGGTTATTCTATTACATCAGTGACCTAATTGGTAAGCTGCTGCCATAGTTAGACAGGCTCCCAAGGATAATGTGTTGGTTCAAATCTTACTGGAATTTTTTTTTTCCCACTCAATCTTGTTTGCTTAACAGTTTCAGAATAAAAATGTAAAAATCATGATAATAAATAATAATAAAATGAAAGTTAAAATTTAATAATTACAATTATCTGTATTTTAAATAATTTTTTTTTTTTTTTTTTTTTTTTTTTAAATGTCTATTAAAAAAAAAAGTTCTACACAAAATTTTCATTTTTGTTTTATTGTGGTATTCTTTAATAACTTCACCAATACGAGAGGCTTTGAATTAATGGCTATTTTGTGTAACATATTGTGCATAATTGTTGTTGTGGAGTAGCTGAACACCCCCACATGATGGACTGATCTAAACAGCACTCTCTCTTACTAAAGGAGAGGAGTTAACAATTAACTGTTTATTACATTAGTCAGCGCTCTCAACCATGTACCATATTATGCTCTGGAATAAACTTTTTATTTTCTGTGTGTCAACCTTTCCAATTTATGACACAACAATAATACAAGAAATTTTGAATGAAAATTAAAGACAAAAAGGTGGGGTTGGTTGTATTATACACAAGTACAGGTTTTCAGAAATTTTTGCTCAGCTTAAGCGTCTTATTTGAAACATCAAGATTACAAATACACTTGGCACAATATATAATAAAACTCAAATTAGGCAGGTGTTGATAAGAAATTGTTTATCAAAAGTATTTGATATGTCGGCCATATGTTTTTCCAGAAACAGTGTAATTGAACATCATTTTGTCTCTGACAAATTATTCACTGAAATAATATATTTTTTTTTTTTTTTTTTTTTTTTATGAATAAAGGGAATGCACAAAATCTGTCGGGTTTTAATAATATTAATCTTACAGCAAAGCATGCTTCCCCCAAAACTAAAAATGTTTTGAAACAGAAATTAGAAGAAACACTGGCTAAACATCTGGTTCATTTCTTTTCTTTTTATATCATGAAAAGTTAAATGTTAGTGAAATATGTGTATAACATTTTTAAGACTGGAAAAATTCATTTAAGTAACATCAAGAAGATAAGCACTTCTTGAAAACAAATTTTCATGACAAATTGGCTCTTACAATATTTATACACTTGGATATCTAAATAAACAAGTGTTGACTAGAATTTAACACTGAAACTAAATATTACTGGTAACAAAAGGACTCCATTGTTGGTTGGTCAAACAAGATATTTTCAGCTTAAAAAAAAAGTGTTTTTCAATATTTTCAGTGTTAAACTTGAGATTACATGGCTGCTGTTTGTTGGTTAATTTGAACTATACTTACAAAAATTAAATAATCATTGCATTAATCAGGATCTAAACTTCAGGTAAATAATCATCTGTTGTTTTCTACTTATATTTGGCCTGTCACAGTTAACACGACCTTACTAAAATATTGACCTAGAATATTACTTACCTGCCAGATGTTTGTCCTGCAGACTAGCTCTGTCTGTGTTTTCTTTCTTAGTCATGTTTTAAGAACATTCTATCTTTTTGTATAGTAATTGGTTATATTTCACTCAAGAAGGGCCTCTGTTTCCTATTTTGCAATCTGGGATGACTCTTGAAAAATCCAATCAAATTTGTTGCATGATTTTTAACAAAAAAAAAGAAGCTTTTATTATTATTTTTATTTTCTTTGATATCTGGCATTTACACATTTCTTTCCTGGCCCCGCCCAGGGACCTAAGGTTAGAAATGGCATCATGACACTTTCCACTGCAAAAAAAAAAAAATAATTACATAGATAAAGCCCTTTGTAAAGTGTGGGCTGTACTTGTCAGAACAATTTTTTTGTATCTCTTTGAGGCATGGACTTCCAGGGATCCCTTCAATTAGCCTACTGGAATCTTTTCCAACCAGTCCAAGGGCTCCAACTACAACAGGGATTGTTGATGTTCCCATGTACCACATTTTTGAGATTTCTATTTCAAGGTCCTTGTATTTTGACAGTTTTTTTGAATATCTTCAAAGATACATTGCAGTCTATTATTATCATCATCAACAACAACTTTTACTGAAGTCTGTATATTTTACTCTGAGCTGTAGGATACAAGGATTAGACATTTTTCTAAAAATGAAATAAACAGGATGGAGGGTGGAAATTCATTTAAATGATAAAAAAGTGCAATGGGATGGTCTTAAATTCATGAGGAAGGCAATCAGAATTTCCGCAGTAAAAGAAATTCCCCCCACCCTTAAGTTGTTAAATTGCTCAAATGTATGTTTACTACCCAGCACAAATATTGAACTGATAGCCTTCAGCTAATGTAAAATTGTGCCTTAATAAGTTGACCTGCACTTCAAATGGGTTCTGCCTCTTGAGTTCTATAGAAACATAGTTTTTTCCACTGGGGACAGATCAATCTATTTGCCTAATGAAGTTCTATCAGATTAGATCAACACCCTTTCCCATCTATTAGGCATTTAATTGTAACTTAAAACAAAATCAACTTTGGTAAATTTTGATATTACCTAAGGTTTTCAATTTACAAAACATAGCTACTGCCCACCTCATAGGTTTAGCTTAGTGGAGCACTCTGGTTTTAAAGTAAAAAAAAAAAAATCCTTTTGCAGGATGTAAAATCTTTCCCCCACCCTTCACTGTTACAGAATTTAAAAAAAAAAAAAGCAGTTTGACAAATTGTTTCAGAAAAATGAGTCAAGATGAAAATGAGGGAGAAATCGAAGTTTGTGGAATTAATCAGCAGATACAATTTACATCCAAACATGGAATTAAGAGGATTTGCCCAGTTGGGGACTCATTTCATTCACACTGTATCAATATTATAAACAGAACCCCCCACACGCGCACACACACACACCTTCTAAAGAATGCTAATTTAAAAAATTATTTCCAAAAACACTTTAACCTAATTTTTATATATATATATATATATTAAAGGGTGCATCAGTTTTATTTAATGTGAAGTCATTTACTGAAAATAATTTATTTTGTTACAAATTGACTCTTTGAATATTTAATAAAAACAAATGTTTGTTTTTCTAGTTTCAGTTAAATTCTAACAGTGTGTATATTTTTGTGGGGTGAGGGTGCAGTATATGAAATAACTCCCTCCCCAATATTTTAGAATTGAAAAGAAAAAAAATCAATTTGATACAAAATGTTTCAAAGAAGAATGAGACAAAATAAAGGGATTAATCATCACAGTACAATTTAGATTCAAACCTGGAATTAATTAATATAGGATTTACAAATATAAACCAGTACAATCCAGTAATACTTGCTACTTGCTTGTCTTTCACCTGACAGGTGGATAAATGAGTTTGCATTTATGACATCACCCAGGTGTTTCATTATCTACACAAAACTGCTAACATTATGGCAAGAACACCAACAGATGAAGAATATTGTAATGGTCATAAACAAACCAAAATGATGTTTTGGGTTCTTTGATTAAGGAGTGAGTAACTGTGATCAAATGCAAAATAAGTAATGGAACTGTCCAACAAACAGAATTGCCACAGTTTGCAATAACAAGAAAAAGAAAAGAACAATAACATAAAGCAAGAAAACCATATAATGCAAGGCAAATTAACAGTTATGAGACAAAGTGGTAGTAATATGGCAAAAAAGTTCACAAACCAAAAATCTGAGTTGGCACACAAGCAAGTTCAGACAAGTGAATGTAACATTCTGGTTTAAAGACAAAATAGATTGGGACTCAGGCCAGTTCTCAGTTTCATCTGACCATTGGAAAAATCCCAGCATGCATTTGTGTGCTTCTGTCTATAAATTGGGGAGGGGCAGGTGTTTTTCTGTCAATTTCCATTAGATTTCTTTGTACTCTTACTTTTTATTATTGGAACAACTAAGTAAATGTCAAATTTTTGTCTCTTTTGATTATTTTTTTTTTTTCAATGTTTGTTTTCAACACTTATCTTGCCCTAAGCTTAATCCTTTTTGTGTGTGCTGAACTGGGACCCCCTCCATTATGGCAGTCTCCCCAACCACAGTAATCATCTTCACCCTCTGCCTGGGCCTCTAATAGGCACAAGAAAAAAGTACCAGAGGACTATGCTTCTCTACAGGAACACTAGGATCAATTCGGTAAGAAAATTAGTTCCTCACAATCCTGGAGGCCATTACTGCAAGAACTATATCCCTGCTGACAACCAATGTAAAAACATGTTGGCTCATTGTTGTTAGTAGAGATACAATGGAGGAGACTCTCAAGAGTCTCCAAATTGTAACAAAATTCCTCACAAAGAGTTCTAATGCCATGTGGGACATCCTGCTGGCAAATGAAGAACAGGTAAAAAAAATTGGCAGGCAGTGTGCTGATGACCAAGTCAGTATATCTGCAAGCTAAAAATATATGTGCACCCAGAGGATGAGGATGACACTGCATTGGTTCCCCGTGGACCTCACTGAGGAGTGACTGGGGGATGATGGAGGGAGTTGCTTCTTTTCCAAATTTAGAAAAGTTGGGGATGTCTTGGCAGTTTCCAGCAACATAGGCATTACTACTGGGGACTTTGTTCTACAAATCACCATGACCTGGAAGGACTTCCTAGACATCCCTTGTCATGGCCAGAACATCTTGGTTATTGTTGAAGGTCTCCATCCACACTGCTGAGCCATGAGGCACTTGTC
Source organism: Acanthosepion esculentum (assembly GCA_964036315.1). Classification (NCBI taxonomy): domain Eukaryota; kingdom Metazoa; phylum Mollusca; class Cephalopoda; order Sepiida; family Sepiidae; genus Acanthosepion; species Acanthosepion esculentum. The sequence continues at coordinate 133,828,141 of OZ038485.1, forward strand.
CAAAGCATACACTAGGAAGAATCCATCACAACCTGCAACAATACCAAAAGAAGCAGTGGGGGCAGAGAAGTCTGACAAGGCCCCCAGTGTCCCCAGTGAGTGGACAGCAGCAGTGAAGAGTGGATCGAAGTCTGCAACTCCTCCTCCCCAGCTTGTTCTACCAGCCTCATTGATAAGGGGCAGGGAAGAAGAGGAAAACTTAAGAAAAATGTTTGGTTGAAGCAGGGTGGAGAAGGCTATAAACAAAGCCATGGCCCAATCCACCCCTGCTTTACCAGCAAGAATGGAATTACCTCCCCCCTCTCCCCCTTCTAGGTCACCACCATCTTCCTCCACCAACCCATGCAAAGGGGCTAGGCAGATTTACCAAATTGTCATTGGTGTGACTATGGTCTTCACACACACCTTCTACCGTTGTCCTCTGGTTGCCCATTCTGGAAATATGTCTGCGAGTTGGCTGCTCATATCAATCCCAAACATCTTGTATCCCTTGATCTCATATGCACATAGGATAATGTGTCGTCCCCATATTCTAGGGTAAAACGAATGATGTTTCTCACATTGCTAGCCATGGCAAGAATGGTACTGTGGACATTGAGGATGGAGGGAATCTTACAATACAAACATTCTCATCTAGATCTGATCAACTTATTTGGGCATCAGCTCAAAATGAAGATCAGATCTGATAGTATTTGATATCGGCAGATTTCAGTGAAAGGTGGGTAAAAGTAGCGAATTTGGTTCATGTGTCTGGGGCCAGCATTGATTTTCTTTTAAGTCCCCTTTGTCATAATGGGGTAGTTTCCTGTCAAACTCCTCCCCTGATTAAGTTAGACTCTCTTGTTAATGTGAGTAATGTTCCTGGCTTATCTTTTGTTGTGATCCATTTTGAGATTCCCATCATCCCCAGTTTCTTTCTTTTTTTTTCATCTTGGCGGGGTCAGTCTTTGACATTCCTGCTCCACCATTTATTTTGTCCTTTCTCTCTCTGAGCAAGATTCTGCTTTTTGGCAAAATACAGCAGCCGCTCTTATTTCTGTTGGGTGGATGTGTCCTAACATATTTTATTTTTAGTTTGAATATTTTGTTATAGTTTAGTTTCTTTTTGGGGTTCATCTCATTTCATATCATTAAATTGTTATATATTTTTGTAGGATCCCTGTGAATATTGTGGTGTATATCAGACTGAATGGCAAAAGATGTTCTTGTGGTGAATAAGTAAATTGTAATGGATGAATGGGCAGTGAATCTGATTAGCTAGGTCTAGGATAGTTAGTGTAGACCAGCCTCTCTTCCCCCCTTTGGCCTTGTGCCACAATTGTTAAATCTTTAACAATAAATACACAATCCCCAGTAGATTGGAATCGACACTGGAAAAAATTTAAAGTTTTATCTGATTAGTAGTAAAAGGTGTTTCAATTAAAAAAGAAAAAAATTATCTAGCTTATGATTTCTTAGAAAAAGGAATAATGAATTGTGCACTGTTGGTGTTCAGATCTTCAGCATATCAGATCACCTTCTACTTAGGCCTATTCTTTTCCTTTCCCCCAGCCTGATTCAGCATAGCAAAGAAGATTCTTCAAATATTGGCCTGTGTTTAAATACACTGAGATTGAATGTTTGGAATCACAGGACAGACTCAGCATGATCTCCAACATGCTATGTCGGTGTACAGCCGAGCTGCTTCAGAGTTCTTGAATACTTTCCATCTTACTAGTAGCTTAATCAATCTTACTAGTATCTGTACAAACAAAACCACATTCAATAATCTTTTTACACCTGACTGAAAAATATTGATTTCTTTAAGTGTAACTTCTAAACCCAAGCTTTGTTAGCAGATGATTGATGCAACAAAATGCAAAAATCATGGTACTTTTTTTTTTTTTTTTTTTTTTTTTTTTTTTTAAGCATGCATGGAGTTACAGAGTGAAAATGAGGGAAAAGACTGTATAGGGGCGATTGAGGAATTGATAAAAGAAGAATGGGGTTCAAGGCAACAGAAGATGTCAATTGACGTTGCATTTAGATTATTGAAGATTGTAGTTATCAGGAAAGCATGTAAGAGGAAAGGAGTTCTACTGTCAGGAAATGTGAGAAAAGAAACTCCTAGAGTAGAAATGGTGGTGGAATTTAACTATTTCAACAGTAAAAGAGTGGAACCTAGATGCCAATCGAGTAGCACACTTAAATCCTTGTAGTTGGGGTCCCAGTGAAGATAGCACATCAGAACAGTTGCCATGAAGATATTTGTAGGAAAGACAGAGGCCATATCATGTCTGAAGTTGAGATGCCAGGTCAGGACTGATTACATTGCAGATCCTTCTTTGGACGTTTTGTCAAAAACCTCAAGATGAACAGCACCAGACCAAATATGGCAACAATATTCAATGCATGAATGAATGGTAGATTTTTAGATGTGTAAAATGAACTCTGAGGAGAAAAACCTTCTGGAATGACACGGTGAACTGACTTTCCTTGCAGAAGATGCAGCTATTGATTCAACATAATTTTTCCACCTCAAGTCATTGGAAAATTTGAGGCCAACAATGTTGATGGGGGGGGGGGAAGTTTCTCGGTTAAATGAGAGCAGTTTAGTTTTGGAAGAATTAAAGTTTACAAGTCATTTACTGTTCCAGTTTAACCAATGCTTGGAGATCCATTTCAAGAGCACCAGCCAGGTTAACTTTGTCAGCACTGTCAGATTTACTATTGAGATACGAGTAAATGGTAGTGTCAATACCTACTTGAAAACTGATGACATCGGGAAGATCATTAATGAAGATATGAGTGAGAGAAAGAAAACTGTCCTTTCTTTAGGAATTAGAAGGCATTTTCTGACTTCAGGTCACTATTCTATCCAGATCACTCTTTATTTGTCTTCATGTTGGCCTACCACTTTCACTGGACTTGCTCTCATCGTGAACAAACCAGAGTGAAAGGTCAGCCAGCAAAATGTCGGCATAAAAAGAGAGAAAGAAGAGAAAAGAATTAAGAATAAGGGGTAAAGAAGAGTAAGAACAATGGTGGTGGTATAAGGTTCAATATATTTCTTTTGTTAAATCTGTCCCTTCAGGGTGTAGGTGATCATGGCTCTCCACAGATTCCTTTTTCTTTATCTGAAAATTGTAATGACTTCTTGGGAAAGATAGTGGAAATTATACCACTTGTCTTCGCCAGTTTGCTTACAGCCAAATCATGATAAAACACTAGTTTTTGTTTGATCATTAAAGTTAAGCAGTCTCAAGCTAAGTCAATATTTAGGTTGGGGGACTGCTTAAAAACACTAGGTATTGTAAGAAAAAACTGTGTACAAAACCAATAGGATATTGGGCTAGCAACTTCATCCCATAAGCCAGTGGTCAGCAGGCCCTGGGCCACATCAAGCCCAGGAAGGATTTTTGTCTGGCCTGACAGCTTAATACTTGGACACTAAGTATCTAATTAATTTGTGGGACAAATTACAGTAAAAAAAAAAAACAAATGTCAGTTGGAGATTTACATTTACAATGTGACCATTTTATGAAATCAAAATTTAATTTTGAATCCTCTACAGACTTCTAGAATCAAATATTTTTTGCCAAGCAGAAAATATAAAAGTCCATAAAATAATTAAAAAATGATGGTATCATTAGTTGAAAGTACATATGCTTGTGAACAACTTTTTTTTTAAAATGAAAATTTAGTAAAAGTCGTTTAAGAACAATATTGGGTGATGACCACCTGAATGATGTTTTGCTCCTGTCATCGACAAATATTTCAGCTGATGTGGAGAAATTATCAAACAATTAGCAGAAAACAAGTCTCATTAAATAATTTGCCATTTCTAACTGTATTTTGTTTGTAGTAAGGAATTTTTTTTTTTCTTTTTGTTGATTGTGTTGTTGTCCTGTTATACCTGCAGTAAAATAAGGAACCTTTTTTTAAAATAATATAACATTAATTTTGTTGTTTTTTCTTCTTTAAAACCCCAGACCGAAACAACCTTCTGGACAGAGCAATATGAGGTTAAGACAATTTGTTATAATAAATTTGATATAATGGCCCTCCTCTGACACAATGTATATCTTTCTAGCGCTCTCTCTCCAAAAGGTTTTCAACCCCTACCATAGTTGCAACTAAAAGCTAAATGCTGTGACCCATATTCATCAGTGGAGTCTCCAGGACTAAGAATAGGTAGTCTTTCTCTTGACTGCCAACCAACCCTGGTAGATCAAGTCTACCCTGTAACTTAAAGTAGGTGGGTGGGGATGAGCAAAACCAGCTCAACTGCGATTTGAACTTGATTTTCTTATTCTAATTTCTGTGCTGATAGCCACTACACTGCCATCTTCAATATTATCTACCAAGGATAAAATAAATATGCTGGTCATCTCTACAGGATGACCAGCATATTTAGGAGATTATATAATCTAGGTGTGGGCAAACTATGGTCCACTGTCCATTTAAAAAAATTTAAATTACATCTTACACAAAATAGTAATCTCTTCAAAACAGGATCAAAGCTGGAAGCCATATATATTTAATAGCAAACCCCAGCTCCCTGGAAACTCATTTCCTACAAAATTGACATGTTGTGTTATGTACTATCACAGGCACCTGTATTGCTACATCTGGCACTCTTCCCAATCTTCAAGCACAGTGTAAACTGACATCGGGATCTAGGTGCCTGTGTGTACTCCAAATAGAGATAAATATATAATGTCACTTTTGCACTTTGCTGTGGACGGCTTGCAAAATTTATCAAGAATTTCTAATGATTGTCAAAGATATTTTCTTTTCACAGCTTTTATAATAACATTAATAATAATAAATTTATTAAATATATTCATACAGTCTGTTCAAAAAATGTTTCTCATAAGTAATATATATATATATATATATATATATATATATATATATATAAAATGAGAACAAATTGAATATAAATTCAAGCATTCATAACATTAATTTAAAATAGTAAATCATTATACTTTATAGGATATTACATTCAAACATTTAGGAACAACACTACACAAATGTACTCGTGTTTCGATGTATATCAACACATCAGGCATTAGTAAATGACTGATTATTACAATTGTTGGTTTGTAATAATGTACAAACTGTTTTCCCACAGAAAAGCAAGATATATATATATATATTGATTCGCACATATATGCATACCTATGTTTTTTGGCATGCAACTATAGTTTCACTGGGTGGTGTTCCCAGTTCATCAGGCAGGGGGGTCTATGTTGCCGGAAGTAAACAAATGGCTCATTGGAGTCTTGCTGCTACGTAGTGTATAAAAAATAAATTTGCCCAGGGGGTGTACTAAATGCGATGCTGGTGGTTTACATTTCTTAGAAAAAAAATTTGCGGAATATGAGGAGGATAAAAAAAACAAAAAACAAAGTATGAGTGAAAGAAAAAGTTAATTACTAATTTAAAATTTATGCTCTATATAACCACATTGAGCACTATTACATTTACACTTCATGTATAAATTTAACGATTATTTATTTGCTTGCCTGCATGTGCACACGTGTTCATGCCTGCTTATATTTGGCCGTTTCATTTATCCACTATACAACTTTATATATATATATATATGATATATACATATATGTATGATTTTGTAAAAAAAAAGTCTGATTGTTATTTATATTGTCTTTGTGAAATTTGTGTTGTGACGTAACACCCCCCCCCATTCTTACACAGGACCAATAATGACACAGTTAACCCTAAAAAAAATTTGCCCATCCCTGTTCATAATGTCGTAGGATTCTGTTTTCTTTCCTAAATGAGGAGGTGTGGGGGGGGGTTAACTTATACACCAAAAACTACAAAACTCTGCTGTTACAAACTTATAAAGTATACTTAATCTATTTGTGTGTTTAATGTGATTTTTACTTTTCTTTCTTTACAGACGAAAATGATAACTGGAAATTAATTGTGGGTATCGTGTGTGCTTTATTATTTCTGATTATTCTCCTGATTGTGGTTGTGATATTCTACAGACGACGGTCGAAACCAACAGAAATTGAAGGTAAATTCTTTCTCGGTTATTTTCAACGTTGTACTGTTTGAATCTTTGCCAAATTATTTTCACCCTTTTGTAGAGTGACAAAAGGCCAGGCTTCTTTGCTACTTTGCCTTATTGATACATTAAAAAAAGATTGATGGTCAATAATATGCCAAAATTAATCTGTTCTTGATACTGACTAGTCTGGCACAAGGCTAAGAGAAATGAGCAACACAGTTTTACTGCTTATTAACTTCAGCTCAAAGCATTATTATAAAAAGAAAAATTGATTTTTAAATTAAAACTACAGTAATTTTCAATATTTATTTTTTATTTCCTTTTCTTTTCCTCTCCACTTTTAATAAACATCATTCTCACCTTTGCAACATTTTTCTCTCCTTTCAGAACCACCTGAGAAACCCCGAAAGTAAGTTTTTTCTCTCTCTCTTTTTTCTCTCTCTCTCTTTTTTCTCTCTCTCTCTTTTTTCTCTCTCTCTCTTTTTCTCTCTCTCTCTCTTTTTTTTTCTCTCTCTCTCTCTTTTTTTTTTCTCTCTCTCTCTCTTTTTTTTTCTCTCTCTCTCTCTTTTTTTTCTCTCTCTCTCTTTTTTTTTCTCTCTCTCTCTTTTTTTTTTCTCTCTCTCTTTTTTTCTCTCTCTCTCTTTTTTCTCTCTCTCTCTTTTTTCTCTCTCTCTCTTTTTTCTCTCTCTCTCTTTTTTTCTCTCTCTCTCTTTTTTCTCTCTCTCTCTTTTTTCTCTCTCTCTCTTTTTTCTCTCTCTCTCTTTTTCTCTCTCTCTCTCTTTTTTCTCTCTCTCTCTTTTTTCTCTCTCTCTCTTTTTTCTCTCTCTCTCTTTTTTCTCTCTCTCTCTTTTTTCTCTCTCTCTCTTTTTTCTCTCTCTCTCTTTTTTTCTCTCTTAAACGGATCTTAACATAAAAAAATAATTCTTATCATTGAGTGACTTTTGAAGGTCAAACACATTTTCAACTTTGACTTTCATTTTTTTTTTTTTTTTTTCCCCTTCTCGATTTTAAAGGAAACTTGAGTTATGAATAAGAAGAAAGTCAATTCAAAATTCCACATCACTGGACTTTCAAATAGGCAATAATCTGTTACTTGTCATCCAATTTGATCTTGTATGGTAGGCACTTTGCTTGCATGTCATTTTGATGCACGAATATTCCTTAAGATTTTTTCCTTTTATTTTGATATTCTGTCAACAGGTTATTTAAATATGAGTATCCCTTTTCTTGTTGTTTCTTTGTCATAACTGAAGCCTTACTTGTGTTTATAGTTTGTGTGTATATACATATACAGAATGTAAATTGTCACCATTTTATATTTTTAATTTCATACATGCACATTGTCTTTGGTTTTGTCTACTGCACAGTATAGTAGGGTCAGTTGGGTACGTCTGTGAGAAAAAGTGCAAACATGACGCAATTGACTCTGTCAGAAATTTGGAAATGGCTTATTGTACTGCTTGGCATTTGCACCAAAAGCTCCAATTCAAATACAAACATTTCTGAGTGTTTGGGTGTCAATCTGAGGACAGTGCAGAGGATTCGGAAGGAGTTGGATGAGTCTAATGGTGATTACAAAGGTATGTCAGTTTGGAAAACTCACTCTGGTACAAAAAGAACAGACGAATGAGGTATTATTATTGCCCTGGGTCATGAGGGTAGCTGCTAGAAGAGCCTGTGTCTGGCAACAGGACCTGCACAATGTCGCACAAACATGAGAGCTCGGTCATAGCTGTCAGACCATTTCTGCAATCACATCACCGCATGTATCTGCCACAGAAACTGCTCAGACTGCAACCACCTTGATTATTGTGGGTGGGGTGCTGAACAAGAGACCAATGTTGCAGGAGATTCTGAAGTTGTCTGGAGGTCACAGTTCAAGCAAATAGCTATTGAATAAATTTTTGTGTAATTTAGACGACAATGTATCCATCGTGCCCTGTGTGTGTGTGTGTGTATATATATATATATTATGTATTTACACACAGTATATTAAAGTCTTTTTTATTTTCACAGCAATCACGAAGTGAATATGAAAGAAACAAAACCAGATCTTGTTTATTCAACTGGTTTAGATAAAGGAAAACTTCCCATGTATAATACTGTAAGTATAAAAAATATTGACAGTAATAACTCTCTCTCTCCCCCCTCCCACCTGCGGTCTCCTTTTCTCACTCTCCCCCCTCCCTTTTTCTCACTCTCCCCCCTCCCTTTTTCTCACTCTCCCCCTCCCACCTGCGGTCTCCTTTTCCCCCCTCCCACCTCCACCAGTCTTATTTCTTTTCCTTTCTATTAAACAAACAAGCCACTTCAAAATGGTAAACCATTATCTATCCTACATATCCTCTCCTTGCTCCCTCCCTGTACACCTTTTACAACATCCTTGTTTTGTAACTCTTTGCCTTAAGTGGATATTCCACACAACTTCAAATAAAAGGTGAGGAAAGAAACCCCATCCAACTGGGAAGAGCAACAACAGCTACTGGACTTGAGAAACTTATTTTCCTGAAAAATTTGTTTTAAGAAAAAGATTTATAATTTTGAACTGAAAATAGTACTGGTTGTTTTGTCATTGAATACCAAATGTTTCCTTATAGGAAATGGCTAATATTGCCACTGCCATTGGGCCTTGTATAGGGTGAACAATAGTAATAAAAAAAAAAGAAGAAAAAAGCATATAGATATTAATAAAGCTCAGATTTGTTTAACAGGAAACAATTAGGAAGATTATGCTGCACCCATCTTCCAAGTAGTTCACTGGTTAAAATGGTTGCATTTGTTGCAAGAGTCATGATTGCCAATGTCCTGAATGAACATGAAATTAAAAAAAAGAATCCTAGATTCTATTTGCTCTCTGCTCTCTATTTGCCTTTTCTTTCTTTCTCTCCTCTCAAGAATGAATTTTCCATGTCAATGAAAGGATTTTATCTTCATTTTTCTTTTCTTCCCTCTAGGGATTTGACCATAATGGTGAAGATGACCTTTATTATGCTGAGCTTGCCTTTGATGACAGGCCTAGAAGCCGAAAGCCAGTTGTTCCTCTATATGACAACACTTCAAACAGTAATCCTTATACAACAGTGATGCCACAAGTGTAGTCTTTCAAGCCACAATACAAATACAGCAAGCAAACTTCATCTCATCTTCAGGGCCCTTCTTGCCAAATGCATTGTTAAATCTTTCATTAATGTTTGCAGAATAATCATGGTTATATCAAACAGCAAATTTCTACTCAAGAACGTCTTAGTTTCAAGTTTTTTCCTATTAATTTTTCATTTACAATAAGGTTTATAATTATCATTTTTTTTCTTTTTAAATTTTATTTTGACCTTCGACTCTGTTTCTATATCTTAGGCTCTTTTAATACAAAATGTTATTTCTAAGGTTCTTTAGTTTATTTTAAAAAAAGAAAACTACTCTAGTTTGGTTTTTAATACCATTTCACTGTTTGGATTGCTTCAATGTACTAAACGTGCAGTTGTGGTGATTGTATTACTGAAATAATCTTATTTTCCACTGTCTATATTGCTGTTAGCATGACTAAAATGACTGCCTTGAGTTGGTAATTTTCCTTAACCTTTCTTGACTAATTGTGGTCATTGTATTTGTCTACTTATAAAATCTACCATTTTGTTCTATTCAAAACCTTAAAGGAAAAATATTTATCGGTTTTTCATTAATTCTTTTTAAAATCTTCACTTTTCATATATAAAAACATTTTCATACAAGACCATTTTTATGACCCAAGTATATTTAAATATAATGCAAATATTTCCAATGTGTGGATGATAGCCATATAATTTGGAGTTGAGTAAATGAAACTATGTATTAGTATCATTCTATCTAATATATATTAAAGTTTCGGAAATTTCTTTCAACTCACAGGAGGGAATCCATATTATAAAGGGAAAAAACACTGACATCAACTAAACTTTTAATTTCTTCGGTGTTATGTGACATTTCATTACTCCAAGTGGAACTAGGATGTTGATGACAAGTATAGAAAATCTGCAAATTTTATATGAAAATTTCATAAAACAAATTTGACTTATCATAGATTTTAACAAATACATAATGATTTCATTATAATTTCACTGCCATCATAGTTTTTATCTATTTGTATAAGTACATAATTTTGCTATTTCTACAATTCAATTTTTTAACATCCTAATTACATAGAGAATATAAAATATTTCCTACTTTAGGACATTAAAAACTGATTTGGCTTGTGAAAATAGTTATTTACTTTGCTGGTTTTAAAAAATAGAAAATTGCAAGTAAATGGTGTGGTATAATAGTTAAAAATCTAGTTTTGCAAGCCATTACTACTCTGAGTTTGATTCTCACTGGTTGCCTTACTCTGACAGCCTTGTGCCATGCTAAATTTAGTAAACATGGAGAATTATTGCAAACAAATCATTTATTTGTTGAATTTTCAGATTAAGAAAAAATGATTTTTCAATACTTTGAGGATCAGTTAGTAGAAGTCAGAAGAAAAAAAAACAAAAACATTTTGTCACAAAATTTTTATATTGTTTCATACAATCTCCAAATAATTATAGAATTGTTAGACAAACCAAACTTTACCTGAAAATTCAGCTGGGAAAAGGACAAAATCTCTAATAATGAAAAAAATAGGAACAAGTATTTTTGTAAAACATAAAAAAACAACAAAACACAGAAAAATTGCGATAGATTAATAATTAATTTGTAGAATTAGAATTTAATACTTGTGAATATTTTTTTTCTCCTCTCACTGTCGACTCCCCAAAAATATGGTATTTATTATCTACAATGTTCTCAGTGTTTTTATTCAAGTAAAGCATTTATTTCTTCAAATGGATAAAAATCATGTATCATTTAATGCCAGAATTCATTATGAAATGTATTGTTTGGAAACCATGATGTCATTCGGAGATTGACATATACACACACACACACATACATATATATATATATATATATATATATTTCATTATCATTTTGCATAAAATGTTCCCCTGTCGCATCTGATTCAGGAGTGAGGGGCCATAAAATTCTAACCACCGATTTGCAAGGAAAACATTGCACTTGGTGTAATGCAAGTTGGCCATTGAAGTGCTTACTATTCATTTCTCTCTCTTATCTCATCTATCATATAAAATGTTTGAAAAAACTGCTGATGTTCATTTCCTATCATTCTCTCTCTCTCTCTCCACTGTTAATAATGTCATTTGCTGTTACTGGTGTTTTCAAAGGCAGATAGTAGTTTTCTTGGTATTGGACTAAATGGAATCTTAAAAAAATATTTTTGTACTATTAATTTGTGGACCATTGGTTAGGGCAACTTTTCTTTTCTTTTTTTTTTTTTTTCCTCCTCCTTTCTATTTCTTTCTCTTCTTAGGAACAAATAAATTCCTGATTTTCTTGTTTCTTTTTCACATCACTGAATTAATAAGTTTTCTTTTATTAATGATGATCAGATGAAATATTCTAAGAATAAACATCAGAAAAACAAAACTTTAACAACAGCATTTTTTTCTTTCACTCGCTGGATTCAGAACGATTATTGGCATAATGGAGATGACTTTCCAAATATTTGAGGATGTAATTGCGCTTAACAGTAGTTCATTGGTCAGAGCTGTCAGATGAGTGATGCTGGATACTTGAAACACACTAGGAAGATAACAAGTTTCATTTCTTTGTTTTATAAAAAACAAAACCAATTATTTTTTATAAAAATGATCTCCAGGCTGTTAGGTCACAAAAATCAGTCCTTTAGCGTTTCATAAAGTGTTACCCCCCTTTTGAACGAAATACAAGTGGCGTCTAAATATAGCCATGCCAGTGGGAATTATGTTGAAAATTTTTGATAGGAATACTTATACAAATTTAAGAAATATAGAACAAAATAATCATGCCATGAAGTTGGTGTAGGAGTGAAGGAAATAATTGTACAACACTTGTATTTGATAAACAGATTTGTATTTGATTTAAATTTAGATATCTCTCTCTCTCTCTCTCTACATAGTGATAGCAGTGTCCTTTATTCTAATTAAGAGAAAATAATTCACTAAGACGAAAATGTTTAGAAAGTGCTTTAATTGCTAGTTCATCCACAGTAAAATTGTGTCCAGGTTTTTAGAACATTTCACCATTCTTGGCAGAACTTCTGTTATCACAATGTGGGCCATTTAATAACACATGTGATCAAACAAAAAATACTCTAAATGAAATCAGCTAGATTATATACCCAAAACACATAAAAAAAAAATTTTCTTCTAAATTTAAAATTCCCAGTGTTTCTTGTTCGTATACATGTGTAGTCGCATCAACGTAAACAAACCTCTTGTCCAATAAAGTCCTAATGAGCGAAATGCATCACACAAAATCTTTTTCATTTTTGTCATATATCTTTCCTCTAAAACTATTCTTGATACATGAAAATTTGCATCATTTTTTTATGTGCACATGCGTATACCTATATACATGCATGCCTGAATGTGCGCGTATGCAAGAGTGCATAAATACAGACCTGCACATAAATTCAAACAATAATAAATAAATAAATTTCATTATAAATCTAACCACCTACAATTAATACTTATGATACCACCAAACCAAATAAGAAAACTGAATAATAGCCTAGTGAAGATATATATCTCATTAGTATCATATACAGTGTGTCCCCAAAAATGCATATACACTTTAAATAATTATAAAGTCAGTGTTTATTAAAATACATTTCATCGTCAAAATTTAATAGAATCTACAGACATTATTTTATCAATGCCTGTTTTCAAACTGACATCTGTTCTGGTTCAGGCAATGCTGAGAATGTGAAGCAATGAAATCACAAACATCACCAAACATTTTGTTTGGTATTTTTGTAGATTCTTGTTGAATGGTTGCTATCAATTGTCTTTTGAGTATCTCCATTAAAAAGTCTAGGTGTGTGAGGCCTTGTGAACGCAAAGGGTATTCAACGAAACCCCTTCATTCTATCCATCTTTTTGGCAAGATCTAATCAAGGTAGGATCTAACATCGTGACGATAGGGGGGGGTGCCCCATCTTGCTGAAAATAAAACACCTCATCTTCAAAGTCCTTTCTAAAGCTTGGCATGACAAACTGTTGCAGCAAGTTCAAGTAAACGGGACTAGTCACAGTAGCATAAAAAAAGAATGGTCCAATTAACGTTCTTCATGAGAGAGCACACCACACTGTAACTTCATGAAGATAAATCACACCACGTTGTTCCACCATAACCTGCAGATTCCCAAGATGCCAGGATGTGCCATTGTGGCAGTTAAATGAACCATTTAATTTGAATGTGCCATGTCACTTTATGCAATCTTTATTGGAAAGTGTGCATCTTCTAAACATCGTGCCAAGTACAACTCAAAATATTCCATTCTTTGGTCTGGATAATCATCATTAATAGCATGGACTAAACTTGGGATATAACTTTTTCATTGACAGTACTTCAAAAATGCATTGGACAGATGATTTTGAAATACCTACCTCATGACTCACTTACCACACAGTTTTTCTTGGACTCTTTTGATAAGTTTCCAGAAACACTTTCTTGCTTTGGGGAGCTTGTTGATGTCTGTGGTCTTTTGAAACACTTCTCATGGACATTCTGAACAGTTCCATAGACTTCAAACTTCACTCTAATTCGAGTGATGGTAAGTCATGTTGGTGGATCTGTTCAAAACTCCCTCCTAAACTGTCTTTGCACTTCAAATGCATTTTCACACATTCAGTGGCATTTTAGAATAAATTTCCTTTGTTGACAAAAAAAATGAAGAAAAGGACAAATGATCACAATGCCCTATACACATACACACAAATTGGCGCATGGCCACACACACACACACACACACACACACACACAAATAATGCATTAAAAATTTACGCGGGAAAAAAAAAGGGAATGGTTAGGATAAAAAGAAAAATGGTTATAAGCTTTGTGGGCGTTACTCAGATCAACCAATCAAATATGACCTGCATTGAATTTAAACTAAGGAAGGAAGCAAAAATTAAATTATTTTTCATAAATGGGTCATGACCCTCAGATTTTCAATCAATGGCAGCAACAGACATTAAACAGGAGCAGATGTAAACGAATACAGATTTATACATTAAACAATGTCATTTCCTAAGAAAAAAACAAAGTAGTAATCTAATAAAATGCTGGACAACTTATCTGGAGATATATATATATATATAATTATAACATGCACATGTTATAACATCAGTACAAAAATTGCAATTTTGTTTCAACACTACTGGTTTATTATCAAGTGATGGTGTTGAATGCAAAATAAAGGGTTTTAAGAGTTCACCCTGTACTTGTGTGTGTGTGTGTATATATATATTAATGAATTTTTTAGACCAGCTGCTTTTTATTTTGGTGATGACATTTGAGTAAATAATGTTATGGAAGCTGGATAAGTAGAAGTGATTATTTGAGGTAAAAATTAACTTACAGGAGGCTTCAAATTCATAAGATGCTGGTCTTTTTTTTCTGTTCCCTAAACATCTAGAGGACAATAAAATATACATGACTGGCATTTATCTATCTATCTATCTGTGTATATATACACACACACACACATACATACATACATACATACATACATACATACATAATTTATTATATGGAACCTTAAAGTGGTCTGTTTTACATTGAGCTCTCTGGATTTTATCCTCCTTGGGTCTACCCATACGGATTACCTAGTTTTTCGTAAACTAAATATATATACACACATAAATAGGAAATTGAATGAAGAGAATCATTGATGCAAAGAGAGAGATTAAATGATTCATGAAGAAAACAAAAGACTTGATTTACCATTTCTTATTCCTTGACTATTGATACTTTCATTTTTTTTTTTCCTCTGAGACCTGAAGCACTCGAGATCTTTTTAGCCTTTTAGTGCCTGGACACGGTTGCAAAATTTGAGAAAAGTCAATATAAATTGATAAGTCATAAATTGTAGTTAACATTATATTTAAACAAATATTACACTTTAGTGTTTTCCGTGGAATATTATCGATAAGAATAAAATAATTCAAATTAATGCTCACCTTGTAACAAAAAGACGTTTTAAAAATGGAATAATGGGTGCTAATATATTGAAGTCAACTTCCTGTGTGTTTTTGTCTTGCATTTACTTTCATCGCATTAATGAATAATTATCTCCTCTGCTGAGATCATTGTTTAGATGCATACTGACAAGATTCATTCAAAAAGAACAAGAAAAATTTTAAAATTTTAATTTTCCTTTCTTTAAAAAAAAATCAAAAACTTGTAAAGAAAAAACTTAAACTGCAAGTTTTATATGCATTTATTTTTATTTTTAATTCATCTCAGATTTTTTTTTTTTTTTTTTTTTGACAATGAAATATTTAGAAGTAATTTTTTAGTATTTTACTGCTCCTGCAAAATGGTTTTCTAATTTAGGAACTTAAAATTCTTTGCTTTGTCTTAGCCTCACAGTCAGCTTATGTTTGTATATTCTTCAGAGTTTGTTTCTGTTGCTTTTGAAGAATAAATAACATTACAGGGTCACATAGCTTAATATATCATCTTGCTTTTTTTTTATCTTTTTTTTCTTTTTCTTTCTTTTTAAAAAAAAAAATTATATAATCATATGTATACTGCTGTATTACTGACAAAACCAGATGATGGCTGTATAGGTCAGAACTTGATGAATTGTATACACTCTCAATTGCACCTTCCATATTTGTTATTTTTTAAGTCTACAATGAAAAATAAGGTCAGTTAGATGATTTTTGTGCCAAGAACTCTGCAGGGTTTTATCACAGAGTGAATAGCACTTCTTCCATGTATGGGGGGAAAAAAAATATTTGGTAAATTTATTCTAAAGTGTATTTGTAATAATGCATGACAACATACTAATATTATATTGGCCAATTTGTTATCTTTACAAAATTTGAATTTATTTTTTTTTAATGTTTTTAATTTGTTTTAATTTCCCACCATTTATTTCAACAGTTAAACTTCCTTGTGTTGATATAAAAAACTAAAAAAACTCTGGAGACTTGTATAATTTGTCACCTTTACCTGAATTTCTTGACGTGTCTCATTGTCATCTCATTTTTTTTTTCTTTTGTCACCTGATGTCTTAACAGTTGGTTAGGTGTTTTACTCAGATAGACGGGCTGAGAGAGACTTACTGCATCTCTCTCTCTCATTCCATATGTGTGTGCATGCATGTGTCTCTCTCACTCTTTTTCTCTTCTCTGTATCTCTCTCTTCTCCCTCTCTACCTTATTCTGCATGTGTGTCTCGTTTATCTCTGTCTCTTTCTACTACCTACTTTCTTCCATTGTGTGTGTCTCTCTCTTCTGTTTTTATTATTTTCATGAACTATTGAGCTTTCTCTTGACTAACATTTCTCTCTCTCTCTCCTCCCTCCCTGCCTCCATATACACCCTAATTGTTTATTAGCCTGACACTAGAATCCAATAATTGACTGTTATGTTATAGAATCTTTTTTTCTTACTGGTCTCGTGTAACTTCATACCTGTTGCATGATACTTGGTG